>NKZO01001711.1:0-17465 GCA_002370185.1 Metschnikowia sp. 01-655c1
AGGGTCAAAATGAACGGAACTGGACTGGAAGAAGTACGAAACTTCTTGAATTATTGGCTTGTTTAATTTTGCTAGTGTGGTTTGATATATTTTGCTGCGCTCGTTTGAATAGATTTGAAAAGCACTGTACACAGTTATTACTACAGTATACAGTTATTACTACAGTATACAGTTATTACTACAGTATACAGTTATTACTACAGTATACAGTTATTACTACAGTATACAGTTATTACTACAGTATACAGTTATTACTACAGTATACAGTTATTACTACAGTATACAGTTATTACTACAGTATACAGTTATTACTACAGTATACAGTTATTACTACAGTATACAGTTATTACTACAGTATACAGTTATTACTACAGTATACAGTTATTACTACAGTATACAGTTATTACTACAGTATACAGTTATTACTACAGTATACAGTTATTACTACAGTATACAGTTATTACTACAGTATACAGTTATTACTACAGTATACAGTTATTACTACAGTATACAGTTATTACTACAGTATACAGTTATTACTACAGTATACAGTTATTACTACAGTATACAGTTATTACTACAGTATACAGTTATTACTACAGTATACAGTTATTACTACAGTATACAGTTATTACTACAGTATACAGTTATTACTACAGTATACAGTTATTACTACAGTATACAGTTATTACTACAGTATACAGTTATTACTACAGTATACAGTTATTACTACAGTATACAGTTATTACTACAGTATACAGTTATTACTACAGTATACAGTTATTACTACAGTATACAGTTATTACTACAGTATACAGTTATTACTACAGTACACTGTTAGATCCACTATATAGGTAGGACACTACAAATAGAGGCATTGTGAAGTCTCTGGCCGATCTCAACAATGGCCAGGATGTATTATGACCAGGATGTATTAGGCGGATGTATTATGGCATTTGCTATGGCTATCATGGTACGAAGGATTTCGAAACTCTCCTGTAGAACAATGGTAGTCATCATTGTACGAAATAATATGATGACCATTGCAAACTCACTATCAGGTCATACTTTGATGGCCTGGCACTGTTACGATCGGACAGAGTAGGGTTTATAGTACATCTATAGGCAGGGTCCTTCCCATCGTGAATCTAACACAGTTAGTAGTATTAGTAGTAAGTAGTCTGTAGTCTGTAGTCTGTAGTCTGTAGTCTGTAGTCTGTAGTCTGTAGTCTGTAGTCTGTATTCTGTAGTCTGTAGTCTGTAGTCTGTAGTCTGTAGTCTGTAGTCTGTAGTAGAGTAGAAGCAGTCAATCAGTAAATCAGTAATACTACTAGTAAATCAGTAGTAGTAGTATCAGCATTAGTGCTAGACATCATGAAACACTAGTAGTAGATGTCATGGCGTTAGTAGTGTAGGAGTAAGCAACACTATCTGTAAGTACTAGTAGTAGTAGTGGTGGTGGTAGTGGTGGTATGAATAGTCAGAGTCAGTAGTCAGTTGTACTAGTAGTAGTAGTAGTAGTAATAGTAGTAGTAGTAGTAGTAGTAGTAGTAGTAGTAGTAGTAGTAGTAGTGTAGTAGTGTAGTAGTGTAGTAGTGTAGTAGTAATGTAGTAGTATCAGTATCAGTATCAGTATCAGTATCAGTTGTGTATATTAGTATAATAGTGCACTTATGGTGGAACGGTGGGAAATGAGAAATGAGTGGACTAATGAGGAACTGAAAATAGGAAGACGCATTTTTTCTGAATTCAGCACTGGTGAGAAGAAACATAAACTATGGACAACACTTGAAAATCGAAATCACATGGAAATTAGTTTTCCTTTTTGGAACTAGATTTCATTTAATGAAGAGACTGGAATTTGGATTACCTGGCCTTGGGACTGTATATAACATTGGCACCAAGAGTAAAGCATGAAACCAGAGACCACCATAAAATAGACACACAAAATAGTATAGAAGAAGCAGTAGGGACAGAATGAATGGATAGAAGAAGAAATTAAAGATGACTGTTATTTAAACATAAGCATGAACTGAACTATGGCAAGAGTATAGAGTCAGTGTAGAGTATTCAGTGTAGAGTATTCAGTGTAGAGTCAGTGTAGAGTCAGTGTAGAGTCAGTGTAGAGTCAGTGTAGAGTCAGTGTAGAGTCAGTGTAGAGCAGAGTCAGTATAGAGTAGAGAATATAGTACGGAGTCGAGTATGGAGTAAGGGACTTGAGGGTAGAGTATGGAATAAGGAGTGGAGAGTAGAACATGCGCACTACACCTATGTTGAAAAACGGCGATTGAGAGAGCGCGCTCTGATATTCACGGCTTTACAAATATCAGGCAATCAGTTTTCCGAAACAATCAATTGTTGAAGACAATGGATTGAACAATGAAGGAAGAATCCTTAGATATAAAATGGTGCCACCATAAAATGGGGTGGTGGCACCATTTTATAATTAGATAATTCAATCAACATCAACTGCTGGAGACATACCAAGATGCCTCCAAGAACCAGACCCACCAAAAGACCTCGTATTGATAATACTTCAATAGACACTGACAACTCCTCTTCACCTCCACCTGAAGTAAACACTTCTCCTGAAGTGTTTACATATTTTGATGAGACTATGAGGTCAATGTCCCATAGTGTAAAACATCCTCTGCATGTTACAGCCTGGTTAATTACCGGACCTCCTGGTGTCGCAACTGTCGTTGCGGATCTGGCGTTATATTCTCTACAACCTATATGCCTGTATACTGCTTGGTGCTTATTATATATATTTTACAAATATACTGTACAGTACAAATTCAAACACTAGTAATCCATAGTCAGTACTATAATATCCATATCAGTACTTGTATTATAATTTAGTCGTAGTCTGTGTATATACCACTTTAGAAAAATAGAGACTGAGTATGTATATAATGGACTGAACCCTAGTTCGACCTGTGCGCGCCATAAATATCTGCGTATACAGTGTTTTCCAAAGCTATTCAAACCAGCGGGGCAAAGCGATTCAAACCACACTAGAAAAATTGAACAAACCAATAATTCAAAAATTGACTGTTTTTAATATTTAATAAAGTCTTGACATAAGCAGTTTATTTCAAATCATTAATCCTTAGCAATTTTTAAGTCATAAGTACGAAACTTTTTGAAGTATCGGTTTGTTTTAATTTTGCTAGTGTGGTTTGAATTATTTTGGCGGGCTGGTTTGAATAGTTTTGAGAAAGACTGTACAGTGTTTTTCAAAGCTATTCAAACCGGCGGGGCAAAATTAAACAAACCAATGATTCAAAAAGTTCGTACCCCTTTACACAGTCTTTCAAACCAAATGACGTAATGGTTTCACACCCACCTTCATTAGAATTCAATATTCTGAAATCTTAAATCTGGAGGATTGCCTCATATGTATTATATTTGGGAGTCTTGCAATATAATCAAGTGCTAGAACGGACGGAACATTGGTTGGGTGTAACCCCCGGAATTGACTGCCAAAACACCCGTACACCCGGCTACCTCAGCAGAAAAAGGCCCAACGCAAGCAACCTTTTTTTCATGGTACGGAAAGAAGAGTGGATTTGGTGGAATTCTGGAATTCCGGACTTTACAATGCATATTTTTGTAGTTGAAAAGGTTTGATGGTGGCCTTTTAAAGGTGCCCTGATTCTTTATGGTCACGTGACCACCGTTGAGTTCCGGTCTCGTGTTTCTTTCCACTAATACCAAAATCACTACACCATAAATTGGCCAAATATTCAAGGAGAATCTTAATCTGGTAAAACCAGATGCTCGTATATAGTATAGTATAGTATAGACAGTAGAGTATAATATAGTGTAGTCTTATAGTGGCAGTACTTGTCCATTGTTAGGATTGGATGGAGACGCTTCATGATCGTAATCCTTAGTACAGTCTTTCAAACCGAATGACGCAATGTTTCACGCCAACTTTCATTAGAATTCAATATTCTGAAATCTTAAATCTGGAGGATTGCCTCATATGTGCTACATTTGGGGATCTTTCAGTACCAGTCAAGGGTCAAAACGGATGGAACTAAACTGGAGGGGGTAAAAAACTTTTGAATCCTTGGTTTATTTAAATTTTCTAATATGGTTTGAATTGTTTTGCCGCGCTAGTTTGAACCATTCTGTCTTGGTTCGAAACATCTTGTCGTGTTGGTTTGAATAGTTTTGAGAAACACTGTATACTACTGACACTATACTGAACTGACACTATACTGAACTAATACTATACTGAACTGACACTATACTGAACTGACACTATACTGTACTGACACTATACTGAAACAGACTCAGACAGACAAGGCACTGACTGACTGGAATAGTTACTGAATTACACTGACACTGTACTGCACTATACTGTACTGTACTGTACTGCACTATACTGTACTGTACTGTACTGCACTGATATGTGAGTGACGGGTGAATGTCTGACTGAGAATGCGTCATGATCGACAGACAATCCACCGGTTCCTTTACTGAAACTATCTTTCCCCAGGTTTAAGCTATATGTATGTGTATTGTATACTCATCGAGCCCCACATTGTTGAAAATTGTTCTGATTCCGTACTATTGTTCTCAAATAGCAATTCTCAACCCAGAAGCGGATATTTTTGCATGGTATCAATATCATAAATTACTACAAATAGCGACCATTTCCCTTTGTCGTTCCATCAATAATGAAAATCAGTTGTTGGTTCCTCACCTTTCTTGTGGCCGTACCCATTTGGGCACACCCCCATAATCCAATGGGGTTTTTTGCAGAGTTCAAAGGTGACTTGAGACCTCTCTCGGGTGTCTTGACCGAGCTCATACAGAATCTGGAGACCAAGACAGTGACACTCCGCAGTATAGTATTGTCAGTATACGTATTGTCAGTATACGTATTGTTAGTGTACGTATTGTCAATATAAGTATTGTCAGTATAAGTATAAAAGATATCTATATCTCAAATATTAAATACGTGCTAAAATATGTACTTCAAATGAAAGAAACAGTATCATAGACATAGATGAGATAACTGATTCCGTAGAGAAAATGAATGAATGTAGGTATGAAGCAATTAAGCAACTGCTGCTAAACAGGGTTGTGTGGTTAAAAATAATATACCCTGTAAAGATGTATTAGAATTTGATGATGCTAAGAAGAAGATGTATTGGAATTTGATGATGCTAAGAAGAAGATGTATTAGAATTTGATGATGCTAAGAAGAAGATGTATTAGAATTTGATGATGTTAAGAAGAAGATGTATTAGAATTTGATGATGTTAAGAAGATGGTGTCTTTAAGAATTTTTATACAATTGATGATTTATATTCTTCCAGATCTAAGGCTGGTAAAGTTAGACCTAAGACCAAGAGGATTAGAACTTCATTTAAGTCTTTTCAATCTACACAGAGCACCAGAAAAAGGTATGAGGAATTTAGCTACTCTAAGTTTTAGGGGTCTATGAGACTTTTGGAACCTATTCTGCTTAAAAATACTATGTGGTACGATCTCTCAAAGCTCTATTTTGGGGGCCTACTTTACTTCTGATTAGTCCTGTTTTACGTTTTACAGTGTTTCTCAAGACTATTCAAACCAGCACGGCAAAAGTTTTCGAACCAAGAAGACAGAATGGTTCAAACCACCTCGGCAAAACTATTCAAACCACACTAGCAAAATTAAACAAACCAAATTTCGTACCCCTTCCACTTCAGTTCCGTCCGTTTTGACCCTTGATTGGTACTGTAAGACTCCCAAATGTCTCCCAAATGTAGTACATATGAGGCACTCATCCAGATTTAACATATTAGAATATTGAATTCTAATGAAAGTTGGTGTGAACCATTACACCATTTGCTTTGAAAGACTGTGTAAAGGGGTACGAACTTTTTGAATCATTGGTTTGTACAATTTTGCTAGTGTGGTTTGAATAGTTTTGAAAAACACTATAATTGGGGGCCGTTTTACGTTCTAATTGTATAGATATGGTGGTATGGTATTTATATTTAATAACATTGAAAAAGATTATGCAGTTTTTATTTTTAAATGGGTATATGCACAGAAATGGGGGGTTATTTATAGGTAAGGTGCTGTATGTATATGCGCCAATAAATACTATGAATGGAATCTAGTGATGGAGAAGGAAAAAGCTGAAACAGTATATCCCCATCCACTCACTATAGCTTGTCAGTATAAGTGTTGGTATGTCAGTATAAGTGTTGGTATGTCAGTATAAGTGTTGGTATGTCAGTATAAGTGTTGGTATGTCAGTATAAGTGTTGGTATGGTCATTATAACCAACCCATCAACAATGCACCACTAATAGTAAGACTCTTCATTGGAGGTCATTGAAGATACATGGTGCCTCAAATACCTCAATAGGTAGGGCACTCTCTATGGTGGATCCAACACATATGGTAATAATGATATAGATATTTGATACTACTACTACTCTATATGAACCTACTAATACGACTCTACCTCCTAAAACTCCACTAGTATTAGTAGTGGTCCTAGTTACTTATGATCAGTATACATATGGTCCTTATATATACGTATGGTTCTTATATATACGTATGGTCCTTATATATACGTATGGTCCTTATATATACGTATGGTCCTTATATATACGTATGGTCATTATATATACGTATGGTCATTATATATACGTATGTCAGTATAAATATACGTATGGTCCTTATATATACGTATGGTCCTTATATATACGTATGGTCAGTACTTATGGTCTGTATACATATTAATATGGTCAGTATTGGTATTGTAGTATATGTATTTGTATGATCAGATACTATGGTCTACTTATGGTCAAGTGAGTAGACACTTACTACTAAACTTCTTGCCTTTAAGTCATAGAATATTCATATCTGTATTGGATACTAAGAGCAATTAAATAGTGTTTAGCTCTTAACGCTTGGGATTCTAGCTACTGCTGAGCTATGGAGTTGTACTGCTGAATGGTAACATCTCCAGATACTGCTCTTTATATGTAAATCCATGGTGGTGACCAGCTAGCCACAGGTGTAGACACCCGAGCAACCACTCGATCTAGAAAATCTGTTTTTTTTTTTTTGACTCTCCGGATCCAGAGAACCGCTCATGTGGTCTCTCTAGCTGCAATGCCACTATGGAATCTCCGTATCGAGGTTCATGAAGCGCAAAATCAACACAAACTGATTCTCCTCGAACGCAAAAATCTGCCTGAACTTCTGGATATGTTTCCACCGCTTCAAGTTCATGGTCTTCTCCTTACGCAACCGGTCCCACAAATGGTAACCTCCCAAGCTGCGAAGCACATCGGCCGTGGAGATACTCAAGCCATAGCGATCGGCCAAAGTGGGAGTGATGTGCGCCTCGTTCTGGAGATGCAAGGCCCACACCAAAATGTGCCCGAAAAACGACAATACCGTATAGTCGACCTGGTTACGGTGCGCCGTCTTGTTGGACACCGTTAAGTTTGTTTTGGTATGCGTAAGGGTCAAATGGTCATATTCAGGCAACCACAGCAACAAGTCCGGGTTGGCTTTGGTGATTGTATTGAAGCCACTGGCCTCGTACAACGCCACATGCACACACACCGTGATGAAATGCGTCATGCGATGCGTATTGTGGAAGAGAGGCTGAGCTGCCTTGTTGGCGGTGTGGACGAAATCCAAGGCGTTCCTGCACATGGCGGACGTCTTCAGGTTCACCAAGAGTTTGACTTTGACGTCGCTTGTTTTCAGGGTGAAGATCTGGTGGTGGTCGAGTCCGAAAATCGTGGATACTGGGGGGATGGCTGGGAGTTGCGTGACTTTGGTGGCACGTGAAGATGACCCATTGACTTTTTTGACCTCTCTTTCTTTCTCAGGTTTTTCCACCTTCTCTTTTTCTTTTTGATTTTCCACTTTTTCCTTTTCCTTTTCCAACTTCTCGTTTTCCTTTTCTGGGGACTTTATGGAGTCAGCCTTGAGAGTGCCGTTTTTTGGGGTACCATTTTTTGGGGTACCGTTTTTTGGGGTGTCGTTTTTTGGGGTACCATTTTTGGAACTCCCGTTTTTGGCTTTACTCTTAGGAGACTTGTGCTTCTCTTTCTTGGCCTCTGGCTTCTTGGGTTCGGGAGTTGTACCAAGGTCTGGGTCACGTGACTCGCCATTTCCACCATTTCCGCCATTTCCATTATCTTTAATTACCAACTCCTTCATCTTCTCTTCTAACTCCACATTCTCCTCCTTCTTCTCCTCTAACTCCACATTCTCCTCCTTCTTCTCCACATTCACCTCCTCCTTCTTCTCCACATTCACCTCCTCCTTCTTCTCCACATTCTCTTCCTCCTTCTTCTCCACGTTCTCTACTTCACTCTGGTGTCCAATGACAATCTCCACGTGTTCAAGCTCCGACATTTTATAAGTATTGTGTTTGCTGGAGCTGAAATTGGACAGGCTGGACAGATAAGACAAAAAAGACAGACTGGTCAGATACGACAGATTGGACAGACTGGGCCGGTTTCTAGGGTGCTTTTGGTTGCGGAAGACCAGGGTTTCGGGTACTTCGGTGTGTTTTGAAGTTCTAGGGTTTTTGAGGGTTTCCAATACTGAATTAGAATTTTCAATGCCTCTGGAAAATTGCTGCCGATGCTCTTTATGGCTTTTTTTCGGGGTATCCTGCTGGAACGATTTGACCTGCTTGTCCGTAGAAATCCTGTGTGCGTGGACATTGTTCTGCCATTGTTTCGCTGCGCGCAGATCACCACGCGAAGCTGCTGCGCTTTGGGTGTGTTCCATGGCTTTCAGCGGAACATGGTTTCCGTTTTGGGACTGGCGACGATATGCGCTGGAATCTCCTGCTTTTTCTGAACATTTGGGTTTTTTCAAAAACTTTATGCGGCTTCCGGCCGTGTGTTGACGACTTCCGGGGGTCTCTTCGTCGCTCAGAAACGAAATGGCCCAGAGATCCGCCGTGACTTGCTGGTGCAAAACCTCTGGTTTGAGCAGCTTGATTTTGGTCTTGATTTCAATGGCCTTGGAGCTTTTTCCCGAATTGGGCCGGCTTGGTATACGTGTGTGGGGCCCGGCCCCGGTATGCGCCGCCGAGTTCCGGGGTCCGGGGAGGCCCACTTCCGAGGGGTCTGCTTTTTTCTCTTTTCCTCTGCCCTTGGACCGTTTTCCGTCCTCCTTTTGGCTTAAGGTTGCTTTTTCCGTTGCCGTGTTCACGAGGTACTCCAAATCCACCTCGAAATCGGCGTCCGGCTGCTTCTGGTGCTCTAAAGCCTCGTAATCGTAGTCCAAGACTTCAAATAAACCGGTTTCGGATATTTGGCCGCTCAAATCAAGCGCTAGTCTGCCCATATTGAACTACTGGTTTGTGTAGAGATCCTCGAATGGGTGCATTGGAGATCTGTGGAGTTGATGTGCCTCGCACCCGTGCACCATGTATACAGGAGACCATTATACCGAAAGACACTGCCCTTTCTTTCTTCTTCTTCCTCTTCGTTTGTTATCTTCTTTTCCTTCTTCTGTTGTTACAGTGATTCAGACGATCATCGAATATATCGTAAATATTTTGATTTAGTGTATCTTTGTGTTCGTGTTACCACGGCACTTCAGTCTACATGCAAGGAACCGCTTAGAAAGAAGCAACAAAAGACTCAGTGGCTTCCTTCAAAGAGGCCAACTCCTCCTTGGACAACTCGCCCTTGGTCTTGATGGCTTCAAGGATTCCGCCGTTGTTGGACTTCAACGACGACACAAAGGCCTCCTCAAACTCACCAATTCTAGAGAGCTCGATGTTGTCCAAGTAACCGTTAACACCAGCGTAAATCACAGGAACCTGCTCCTCAGCAGCCAATGGGCTGTATTGCTTTTGCTTCAACAACTGGGTCAATCTCTCACCTCTGGCCAAGGTTTGCTTGGTGGAGGCGTCCAAGTCGGAACCGAATTGGGCGAAAGCGGCGACTTCTCTGTATTGAGCCAAGAACAACTTCAAGGAACCGGCGACTTGCTTCATGGCCTTGACCTGAGCAGCGGATCCCACACGGGAAACGGACAAACCGACGTTAATGGCTGGTCTGATACCCTTGTAGAACAACTCGGCCTCCAAGAAGATTTGACCGTCAGTAATGGAAATGACATTGGTTGGAATGTAAGCAGACACATCACCACCTTGGGTCTCAATGACAGGCAAAGCAGTCAAAGAACCGGCACCGTTGGCCTCAGACATCTTGGCAGCTCTCTCCAACAAACGAGAGTGCAAGTAGAAAACATCACCAGGGTAAGCCTCTCTTCCTGGAGGTCTTCTCAACAACAAAGACAATTGACGGTAAGCCACGGCTTGCTTGGACAAGTCATCGTAGATGATCAAAGCGTGTCTGCCGTTGTCTCTGAACCACTCACCGATGGAACAAGCGGTGAAAGGAGCCAAGTATTGCAAAGGAGCAGCCTCGGAAGCGGTGGCGGCCACAATGATGGTGTATTTCATGGCATCCTGGGACTCCAAGGTCTTGACCAATTGAGCCACGGTGGATCTCTTTTGACCCACGGCAACGTACACACAGTACAACTTCTTGGACTCGTCAGAGCCGTTGTTCCATCTCTTTTGGTTCAAGATGGTGTCCAAGGCGACGGCGGTCTTACCGGTTTGTCTGTCACCGATAATCAACTCTCTTTGGCCTCTACCAATTGGCACCAAAGCGTCAACAGACTTCAAACCGGTTTGCATTGGCTCGTGCACAGATCTTCTTGGCAAGATACCTGGGGCCTTGACCTCAGCCTTGGCGGTGGAAGAGTTGTTCAAAGGACCCTTACCGTCGATTGGGTTACCCAAACCGTCAACCACACGGCCCAACAACTCAGGACCAGTTGGAACGGACACAATCTTTCCGGTTCTCTTGACTGGCTCGGACTCCTTGACCAAAGCATCGGAACCGAACAACACAATACCGACTTGGCCGGCCTCCAAGTTCAAGGCCATACCCTTGACACCGGAGGAGAACTCGACCAACTCACCGGCCTGGACGTTGTTAAGACCAAACACACGGGCGATACCGTCTCCGACGGACAAAACTCTACCGGTTTCGTTCAAGTTGACTTCCTCAGAAACACCTCTGATTCTCTCCTCCAAGATGGACGAGACCTCAGTAGGGGCAGCCTTGGCAGAAGCGTAACGAACAGCAGTGAATGCTGGACGAGTCTAAAGTTAGTACGATATTCAGAGTTGATCAAGCGCCAGTCATTGAGCAATCACCAGTCAGTGAGCAATCACCAGTCATTGAGCAATCACCAGTCATTGAGCAATCACCAGTCATTGATCAATCACCAGTCATTGACCAATCAAAAACAGCCATTCACCACCAATGGATCGGCAATCAGTCAACCAATGAGGATGATCAAGAGTCAATCGATTCCCAGGCCATTCTTGAACAATCAAAAAGATTGGAATTGAAGATTGGTAATGATATGACCATAGACGCTCTTTGGTGATCCTATGACTTGGTGATCCTATGACTTGGTGATCCTATGACTTGGTGATCCTATGACTTGGAGATTCTTTGCCCATTGGCGTTGGCCATGGAAATCATGGACAACTACAAGTTGGTGCCATGAACAGCCAATTGTATACATACAACACGCATTCTAGAAACAGAGGCTGCACGGGCGGCAGTACGTAAGACAGAACGAGCTGACAACATGGCGACTTATAAGAGTGGGAAAAGTCAGGTGGAGGAAGAAAAAGAGGACGGGGAAAATTGTTTCAGTAATATATTGCAGTGAGAGCGAGGGCGCGCGAAAAATCAACCAGATTCGGCCGGAGAAAGGTGTCGAGAGCGCACGGTGATTGGCCAGTTTGGCGCGCGGTGGGTCCACGACCGGGGGTTATATGCAGGCGCCGCTCCTGTCCTCCGCGAGCCTATGAGATGTCTCCCTGACCGCAACCCCAGTATGACCCTCAGTATTACTATACACTAATACATTCTCACGTTCTACCTACACACTAATACATTCTCACGTTCTACCTACACACTAAAACATTCTCACGTTCTACCTACACACTAAAACACACTACACACTAATACATACACCCATCAATATAACACATTATCAATTGTTTTGTTGGGTTAATTAATTGGTGATCGTGTATATTGTGGCAATATAATAATATGGTATCATGACAATATAATAATATGGTATTATGACAATATGGTTTGGTGCAAATGTGTTTATTAATTTAGGGTGGAGTTGGTGTTGCGGTGTATTAATGGTGATCAATTGGGTGGTGTGGAAGTGCACTGGATTTGAGTGAGTGCACGGATTCGGTGTGAACATGGTGTGTGAGAATGGTGCACTAAAAGCGTACTCGAATTGGTGTACAAGAATTGAACTGAATTCAGGAGTACTGAGCATAGTACTGAGTATTGTATTGAGTATAGACATAGAGTATTGAGTATAGGTATTGGTATAGGTATGGGTATTGGTATAGGTATGGGTATTGGGTATAGACATGGAGTATTGGGTAGAGATATAGAGCATCGAGTATAGGTATTGGTATAGGTATGGTATAGAAATGGAGTATTGGGTAGAGATATGGAGTATTGGTATAAGTATGGTATAAGTATGGTATAGGTATTGGTATAGGTATTGGTATAGGTATGGTATAGGTATGGAGTATTGGGTATAGACATAGAGTATTGAGTATAGGGAGTGAGTATTGGTATAGGTATGGTATAGAAATGGAGTATTGGGTATAAGTATGGTATAGGTATGGCGTATTGGGTATTGGGTATAGGTATGATATAGACATGCTTAGGAGAATCAAACCTGGGAAACTTCTTGGTAAGCCTCGTGGGGTGGGATGGTCAACTTGGCTTGGAACTCACGCTCAACTTAGCGATTCCAGTCCTAGCCCTTGATCACCTGGCCAACACCAATGGTAAATTGGAAAGGCTTAGCTCTATCACGGGACGATTCGAACTACTTACCGTCCCAAGGTGCCGGTGTAGTGATGGTGACGGTGTCTCCAGGCTTGTGTAACTGAGAGAAACGTGTGTTCGAAAACTCCATCAGAACAATGGTAGGAAATGTCATGGTGTCATCATAGTACGAAGCACTTTGATCATAGTACGAAGCACTTTGATCATAGTACGAAGTACTTTGATGGTCAATTTAAACCCCATCAGAAAGAAGGTAAGGAATGCAAACTCCTCTGTACAATGATACCTTTACAATGATGCCTTTACAATGATGCCTTTACAATGATGCCTTTACAATGATGCCTTTACAATGATGGTCTGGCATTGTTACGATGTGACAGTAATTTAAAGTATTAAAGAAAGTACAAAAAAGTCATGTTATCTATAATAATCTACCACAATGGAATTCGAACCAATATAAATACTGTGAAGTATATTATCATCAATTAGATCATATAGTCAATAAATATCGCATTGAGGAATTGAAATTATGTATGTCACAGTAGTCAAGTTATAAATAAATATAGTTATAGACATAGTCAGTCAGTTATAGTTATAGTTATAGATAGACGTAGACAAGTGCTTGCTAAAAGACTCTTCACATTTAGTATATAGCTCGTAATACGAATGTAGACAATGACGCAGTAGTCAGTACTATAGTAGTCAGTACTATAGTAGTCAGTACTATAGTAGTAGTAGTAGAGTAGTCAGTACTATAGTAGTAGTAGTAGAGTAGTAGTAGTCAGTAGTAGTAGTAGAGTAGTAGTGTAGTAGTAGTGCATTGAGTATAGACATGGAGTATTGGGTATTGGGTATAGATCTCATAGAGACGTTGAGTGTAGAGCATTGACTGTAGGGACATTGAATATAGTGGATATTGAGTATAGTCACTGATAAAAAGACCTTAAGTATAGCAGAATAGCGGGCACGTATGGTCGAGTTTGCGTTCGGCCAAACTCTCTCTACAGATTTCAGTGCTACTGACAGGTCTCTAAGTGGTGTCGTTCTGGCGACCACTGCTGCTATTCTGACCTCTCGAGGAAGAATGGCTGAATAGCCTCCAGATGCTTTTAAACAGAATTGCACGGTCAGACTTGGACTGACTCAGGGTCACGTCTATCGTCGTTGGGGATATCATCCCGGTTGTTAAAGATTCAGAATATCAATGTGTAGAGTATAGTGCGTATCATGAGTTCTAAGTATTGAGTATAGAGAGTAGAGAGTATAGAGCATTGAGATGGAGTATAGAGTAAAGAGTAAAGAGTAAAGAGTAAAGAGTAAAGAGTAAAGAGTATAGAGTATAGAGTATAGAGTATAGAGTATAGAGTATAGAGTATAGAGTAAAGAGTAAAGAGTAAAGAGTAAAGAGTAAAGAGTAAAGAGTAAAGAGTAAAGAGTAAAGAGTAAAGAGTAAAGAGTAAAGAGTAAAGAGTATAGAGACAGTATAAAGACTAGGTACTGAGCATAGAGTATAGACATTATAGAGCATTCAGTATAGGTATTGAGTATTCAGTATAGACATTGAGAGGTTGAGTATAGGTATTGAGTACTGACTATTGAGTCTAGAGTATAGAGGGTACAGTGTTTTTTCGAAACTATTCAAACCAGCACGGCAAAACGATTCAAATCACACTAGCAAAATTAAACAAACTAATAATTAAAAAAGTTTCGTACCCCTTCCACTTCAGTTCCGTCCGTTTGGACCCTTTACTGGTACTGCAAGACTCCCAAATGCAGTACATATAAAGTAATCGTCCAGATTTAAGATTTCAAAATAATGAATTCTAATGAAAATTGGTGTTAAACATTACGATATATTTAGTTTGAAAGACTGGGCAAAGGGGTACGAAACTTTTTGATTGATTGGTTTGTTTAATTTTGCCCCGCTGGTTTGAATAGTTTTGAAAAATACTGTATAAAGTGCACTGAACTGAATATAGAGCAGTGAATATTAAGTTTAGAGTAGTGGGTATAATAGTTTCTGAGTATTGAGTATATAGCATTGAGTATGGAGTTTAGAGACAATATAGAGACTAGGTACTGAGCATAGAGATTGAGCATTGAGTGTAGAGTATTGGGTATAGAGTATTGGTATTGAGCATTGAGCATTGAGTATAGAGTATAGTGGGTATAATGGGTTCTAAGTATTGAGTATAGAGTGTACTGAGTATAGAGCATTGAGATGGAGTATCAAGTAAAGAGTTCAGCGTATTGAGTATTGAGTATAGAGTGTACAGAGTATAGACATTATAGAGCATTCAGTATAGAGTATTGAGTACTGAGTATAGGTATTGAGCATTGAGTGTAGAGTATAGAGCATTCAGTATTGAGCATTGAGTACTGACTATTAAGTATAGAGTATAGTGGGTATAATGGGTTCTAGGTATTGAGTATAGAGTGTACTGAGTATCAAGTTTAGAGTAGTGGGTATAGATACTGAGTATAGAGACATGAGATGGAGTAAAGAGTATTGAGTAAAGAGCATTCAAAAAAGAGTATTGAGTATAGAGTATTGAGCTTTAGTGAGTAAGTATAGACATTGATTAAAGTGATAATGTAGACATTGAGTATCAAGTATCAGGTATAGAGGCAGAGTATAGACGTTGAGTATGGAGTATTGAGTATGGAGTATTGAGTATGGAGTATGGAGTATGGAGTATTGAGTATGGAGTATGGAGTATTGAGTATGGAGCATTGAGTATTCAGTATAGACATTGAGATGTTGAGTAATAACAGTGAGTAATAACAGTGAGTAATAACAGTGAGTAATAACAGTGAGTAATGACAGTGAGTAATGACAGTGAGTAATGACAGTGAGTATAGTGGCTATGGATACTGATTCTTAAACATAGTGCCATTGAGTATAGACATTGAGAGACGAGGGAGTATCAAGTACTGGATACTGATTCTTAAACATAGTGCCATTGAGTATAGACTTTGGGAGACGAGGGAGTATCAAGTACTGAATACTGAGCATAGAGCATTGCGTATTGAGTACTTAGTATAGAGGCAGAGTTCCTTAATGGCTGCCAGTATCAATTCGTTCCCTGAGGAGCGACAAAGGTCTCGAGAATTTTCTGCCCAACAAGGTTAATACCTAAAACAGTCGGTTTTTAGCAACCAAAGGTCTGCCGATCATGATCTGTGTTCAGTCTCCTTTCAAGACTTTGGGGTTTGAATATCTCTTGAGCACTTTTAGGTCAGCTGGTATATGAATACCGTCAACTGGCTAGCACAAAGCTTGATAATCGAGTTTAAGTATAATCTTCTAGATGAAATCTAGTGTCACCATTTCCCACCCATGTTGTTTAGCCGAATAAATACTTGTGTGTAAATACTGGGCCTCTCCTAAGTCTTTCAATTGAAAGCTGCTGCTCATCTTTCTTTCATCTAAAACACATCTTTGAACTGTATTCAGATAACACGATAGTTGTTTTCACGATAGTTGTTTTCATTTGCTTCTTAAAAATTGCATGTTTTCATTATTGTTCTATCACATCACGCTGGTTCTTAGTAACTTGGTTCTAGATAATCAGGGCTTACTTTAGACCATATAAGAGCTTGATGAGTTTTAAAACACAAACTTTTCTCTAGAACCTTGAGCTTATAATGTGAGCTCGGTATTTGCCCTTATTAAGTGTCTTTGTCCAGCTTACCGGTTAAGTAAAGCTGTTTTCACGTCAATTATACGACAGTTAACAAATGCAATGACAATTCACGTAGTCTTTTGTGAATGTCTCTTAGTTTCAATGCCTTTAGCTTTTGCATAGCCTCTGAAAACTAATCTTGCTTTAGGCTTGTAACCATCTGAATATTGTGAAAAAAACCAACAATGCCCTATAGGTAGACATCAGAAAGAAGGAAAATCCGGGGAAAGGGGTTAGCTTTCCTCATGCGCCTTCTCTATCTCAGCATTGCATGCCTCTTTTCAGAAGATCCAGTATTCAATCCATCTGTGCCTCAGCATGATAGTGTGATTTGATTGTGAAGAGTCGGTACATACTCCCACCCGCGCCACCATGGTGACCTTTAGGTTGGAGCTTCCCTAGGAAAGCGAGTAAGGAGAATCAACATTGGTATTCTGTATCTCTCAAATAACCGGAATGATATCCTCCAAGGTTTGATTGACATAACCTTCAATCAGTCCAAGCTTGATTGTGGAATTTTCTTTTGCTGACCAAAAATCTTCCAGAAGATATTAAGCCATTCTCCCTCGAGAGGTAAGAATAGCATTAGTCGAGGGAACGACTAAAGAGAGACATCTGTCAGGGGTACTGGACTGAGTAGAATGCGTTTGGCCGAACGCAGACTCGAGGGTACCACCACTGTTTTTGCAATGACACAGCATAGAATAATCAGTAGTGGGTTCTGAGCATAGGCATTGAGTATCAATATGGAGACAGAGTAAAGGCATTGAGTACCAAATCTGATCTTCAAAGCGTTCATGCAACTACCTATATCCAGGCATGACTTGATGACCAAACCAGAGAATTACAGCATGGAGGCT
>NKZO01001713.1:0-13115 GCA_002370185.1 Metschnikowia sp. 01-655c1
TACCACTACTACAACACATACCACTACTACAACACATACCACTACTACAACACATACCACTACTACAACACATACCACTACTACAACTACAACTACCGTATAAACCTCTTTTCCTGCTGACTACTCTAATTTTATTAATCTTAGTACATTCAGTCATATATTGAATCCATCCATATGTCCACATCTCCATCCTCAGTGCTTCATAGCAGAGTAAAGTACGTCCTGACAAATATGGGTGTCATATCTAATTTCTAGCACTACACTATAGTGTAAAGACCTTAGTAGTGAATAGTTACTGACTAGTTACTGAATAGTTACTGAATAGTTACTGAATAGTTACTGAATAGTTACTGAATAGTTACTGACTAGTTACTGAGTAGTTGATACAGACTAGTTAGTACAGACTAGTTAGTAGTGAGAAGTTTGTACAGCAAACCCAGGACTAGATACGCTTGTGATGTGGACTAAAGATAATCTGTGTAAGTATTGGTACGGTATGGCCTTATCAAGGGAACAGAAAAATACAAGATGAACCAAGTATGGATTGAAATAAACCCAGTGGGAAGAAGTCCTTACTACGAACTAGACCATGATGGTACTAATCACTATACTACTGTGTACTGTTAGATTCATTATACCACTATACTACTGTATACTGTTAGATTCATTATACCACATACCACTATACCACTATATTTACATGAAACAGATTCCAGGCTTTCCACAAAAGCTCAAGAATGGTTCCGACAAAAAGTGTGTCTTGAAACTCAACAAATCCCTATATGGTCTTAAGCAAGCCCCACTTGTGTGTAATTATGTGATTAATGACGAGATCAGCAAGATGGGATTCAAACGAGCTACCAATGAAACATGCATCTACCTGAAGAGAACCAAATCTTCATTTACACTAATACCACTCTATATTGATGATCTTTTGGTAATTGGTAACAACTCAACTGAGGTGTCGAGGACAAAGGAAATGCTCAGTAGCAGCTTTCAAATGAAGGTTTTAAGAGAAGCCAAGATATTTCTTGGTATGAACATCGTGGTGGGAAATGGTTACACTAAGTTGCACTTGGGTGATTATATTGATGCTCTATTACTGAACTATGGACTTGATGAATGTCCTTCAAATGTTGTACTAGTGGACATAAAAGGATTTGAGAGATACCAGGGGACATAAAAGGATTTTAGAATGTTATGTTCTTTAATACATTTATGCCTTACTAATACTTTGCTCGTTGATGGTTCCTTAAGAGAGGAACCGGAGTGGCTTATATAACTTTGAGAGAAAGGTGTTACCCGAAAAACTCTCCACTAGAACAATGGTAAGGATTGTTCTAGAATATTCCAAAGGGACTGGCACGGCGTTTGGAATGGCCATTGTTACGATCGGACAGAGTAGGCTTCATGAATCCTCTATAGGCAGGGCCCTGCCTATCGTGGATCTAACATAGAAGTATATTTTATAGTTCAAATATATAATCCGCAGAATTTATAGCGAAAGAGATGAAGAACCTTGTGATGGAATAAAAAGCTATATGGTGAGTGGATGGGGATATACTGTTGTCGCTTTAATTCTTTCTCCATCAATATATTCCGTTTATAGTATTTATTGACGCATATACATACACTCCTTTACATATATATAACCCCCATTTCAGATCCACCATAGGTAGTTATGAAGTCTCTCTGCCTGATACTAACTAGGGCCAGGATGAAATATGGCCAGGATGAAAAACGGCCAGGATGAAAAACGGCCAGGATGAAAAACGGCCAGGATATATTATGGCTTCACCATTGTTCTGGTGAAGAGTTTGCACTGCCATGTTTCTCTTCAATTGTTATATTAATCGTACTGGTTCTTCTTTCTGAAGAATCATCAACGAACAAAATAGATAACTTAGTACATAACGTTCAACAAGAATCTAACAGTACCAGTAATATAGTACATTGTTTTTCAAAACTATTCAAACCACACTAGTAAAATTAAATAAACCAATAAATCAAAAATAGTCTTTCAAACCAAATGGCAGAATGTTTCACACCAACTTTCATTAGAATTCAATATTCTGAAATCTTAAATCTGGACTATTGCCTCATATGTATTATATTTGGGAGTCCAATCAAGGGACAAAACTGATGGAATATTGATTGGGTGCAACCCCCGGAATTGGCTGCCAAAACACCCGTACACCCGGCGACCTCAGCAGAAAAAGGCCCAACGCAAGAGACCTATTTTTCATGGTACGGAAATATGAGTGGGTTAGTTGGAATCCTGGAATTCCGGACTTTACAATGTATATTTTTGTAGTTGAAAAGGTTGGAGTGGTGGGTTTTTGGAGGTCCTGTAGCTGGGCATTTCCGGCCGCGGTCCTCAATTCCGGTCAATCATACCATAACAGTGCTCATAATCATACATCATATAAGTATGTCAGGAAACAGTACGAGATTCTGTCCAATATTACAGTGTTTTTCAAAACTATTCAAAGCAAAGAGGCAAAATGTTTCCAACCACAATAGCAAAATAAAACAGATCAATGATTCAAAAGGTTTCGTACTCCTTCGCAGTCTTTCAAACCAAATGGCGTCGTACATGAGAAAGGTACAAAGCAAAATAAGGCATTATAATCAGATATGGATAAGCCACCAAATATTCCTAAAACAATTATTCCTAAAACAATTATTCCTAAAACAATTATTCCTAAAACAATTATACCTAAAACTACAAGTATTTGTAGCTTATGTTGTTTATCATATTTTTCTTTTTGCTTTTTATCTTCTACATAGGTTAGATTTGCTATCAGCGCAATATCTACATATATCAAAGAATTATCGATAACAGAATAAATATCATCAATATTTTCTTGACCTATCATTGCAAACTACACTATGATGTCCACAGAATCCACTATTATGGCTGCAACTTCCGTATCACAGCCATCATAGTATTTCGTACAATGATGGCCTAATGATGGCCCTGCCTATCGTTTTGACAGGACTATGCATTCGCACAAAAACGCCAGGCACTCATTTGGTGCAGTTTCAGGGCTTTCTATAGTCTCCATTGACGACTCAACAGGTTCAATTTTAGTCGATCGAAATCCCATTTTCCTCACCATCTGCTTCATTAGATGACCAATGTTGGGTATTTGAAACGTGTCAAACGTATTCATGTGTACCGTGTCCAATGTTTGTATTACAGTTCCATCTACAAAGTGTCTGAATACTGGTCCAACAGCTGCTGGAGTACCGACTATAATACCAGCTCTGTCTACCTATCTTGTGGGCTTTATGCTTGCTATTTATGTGCATGATTTAATCAAAATGAGGCATTGCAACTCAGATGAAAAGTGCGTCTTTATCTTCCTATCTTTCGTTCAAATCGCAGGTTTGACATTGAACAGTCTTCAAATTGGAAGCAAATGACGAGAAACATTGTCTTCTCTCTTAAAGAAGTCGCTTAAAGAAGTTTTTTCACACCAACCTTCTTTAGAATTCAATATTCTGAAATCTGAAATCTGGACGATTGCCTCATATATTTGGGAGTCTGCAGTTTCAATCAAGGGCTAGAACTGACGGAATATTGATTGGGTGCAACCCCCGGAATTGGCTGCCAAAACACCCGTACACCCGGATACCTCAGAAGAAAAAGGCCCAACGCAAACGCCTTTTTTTTGGCTTATGTTTTGTGAAAATAGGATGTTTGTAATTCTGGAATTCCGGACGTTATAATGCATATTTTTGTAGTTGAAAAGGTTTGGTGGTGGCCTTTTGAAGGTGCCCTAATTTTTATGGTCACGTGACCACAATTGAGTTCCGGTCTCGTGCTTCTTTCCACCAACACCAAAATCACTACACTATAAATTGGCCAAATATTCAAGAAGAATATTAATCTGGTAAAACCCGGATGCTATAAAACAGAATAGGTGAAATATCCATTGTTTAAAAGATACACTATTAGATAGGACGAAGTGTACAGTGACCCTTTGTTCAATTATGCTAGTGATTCGAAACATTTGCCGTGCTGGTTTGAATAGTTTTGAAAAACACTGTAGTATAGCATACCAGTTATATCGTCTTATGGTCTGATTTGTCTGATTAGTCTGATTAGCCTTATTAGACTTATTAGACTTATTAGACTTATTAGACTTATTAGACTTATTAGACTTATTTGACTTATTAGACTCATTAAACTTATTAGACTCATTAGTCTTATTAGACTCATTAGTCTTATTAGACTCATTAGTCTTATTAGACTTATTTGACTTATTAGACTCATTAAACTTATTAGACTTATTAGACTTATTAGTCTTATTACTTTTCTCTAGCATTATAATAGTATAGCAGTATAGCAGCACCAACTATAAATCAGTATAGTTACCAGTTACATAATCTTATATAGTAGTCTAGCAGTAGCAGCAGTACCAGGACATCAAGCTTCCACTACTTCTCCTCTCTGTCGGCATCGTCCTTGCCTCTCTTCTTGGCCCGCTTCTCCTGCCCCTCCTTGGATTGACGAGTGGCCTCGGCCGTGGCGCGATCCACGTGATGGAACAATGCATCCAACACATCTTTAGGTGGAGCAGGGTCCTTGGGCAACTTCTTCTCCAAAACAGCCTCGATCCGCAAGTACATCTCAAGATCATATTGTGTCACAAGCGATACTGACTTGCCAGCTTTTCCTGCACGCGCCGTCCGGCCCACCCGGTGGATATAGGCCTTGGAGTCCGTGGGGATATCGTAGTTGATCACAAGATCCACATTGGGAATATCAAGTCCTCTGGCTGCCACATCTGTGGCCACCAAGATATTGGCGGACCGAGCCTTAAACTTGTTCAACAGCCCAAGTCTCTGCAGCTGGGACAACTGGCCATGGAGTGGCACAGCAGAGAATCCTAGCATGCGAGCTAAAAGTGCCGTTTTTTGCGAGTTGGCACATGTTCGTGTGAAGATGATGATGGACTTGCCCATGTTCTCATTTAACAAGTGCACCAAGTACGTATTTTTGTAGCCATCACTGACCAACATCATCAGCTGCACCAAATTTTCAGCAGTGGCATATTTGGACGACACGGCAATCCGCACAGGGTTATGGAGTGAAGCCCGCTGTAACTTTTCGATTTTATTGGTCATGGTGGCCGAAAAGAGGTAAGTTGTTCTGTCGTTTGGAATCACGCGGAGAATCTTGTCCAATTCCGGGCCAAAATCCAAATCCAAAAGACGGTCTGCTTCGTCCATCACCAAATACCGTAAATTCTTCAAGGAAAAGCCCTTGGTGTTCTCCAAATGGTCGACGATCCGGCCAGGAGTAGCCACAATCACGTGCGGCTTCCTCATGAGGTCCCGAGCCTGGTCCATCATGTCCATGCCTCCCACAATACATGCAGTCCGCAAACCCATGCCATTTCCCAATGCATCAAACGTATCTTTGATCTGGTACGCCAACTCTCGCGTTGGGGCAAGAACCAAGGCATAGTATGGTTTCTGGTCGGACCAGAGCGTGTGTAGGATGGGAATGGCGAAAGCTGCCGTTTTTCCCGACCCCGTGACCGCCAACCCAATAATATCCTTCCCTTCCAAAGCATGGGGAATGGCCTCACTTTGAATGGGGGTTGGTTTGGTGTATTTCATTTCCTGGACTGCATGTAAGAGCTCTGGAATGAGCTTCAAATCGGCAAAGTTATCGAACCGTTTGCTCTCGTCATTGGACACGGAAATGTCTTCTTTGTTGGCCACCGGTACGATGGACCTATTTTGCTTGAGTTTGGCCCGAAGTGCATTTTGCTTGATCTTCTCTGCAAGTGCCAACGTCTCCTCATTCTTGGAGTGAAGCCTAGGCTTTTTTCCCACCTTTTTCATGAGAAAAGTGAAGTGTGAAATTTATCTGGGTATATAAACCTGTGTATATACTTCAGGTATATACTTTGGGTATGTACTTTGGTGTATGTACTTTGGTGTATGTACTTTGGTGTACTGTTGTGGTGTAGGTTTTTAGATTTTGGTGTGGACTTTGAGAGTGATGAGTGAGTGAGTGATGAGTGCACTGTGTGCACTGTGTGCAGTAGCGATGACTTTTCTCGCACCCAACTTACCATGCACCGTACCTCACCGTACATCACCATACATCAGTACAGTATACTTTAGTATACACCACACTGACACCTTGACTGTTAACTACTTTAGCGTTGGTTAGTTTGGCGTTGACTACTTTAGCGTTGGCTACTTTGACGTTGGCTACTTTGACTGTTGACTACTCTAATTGTTGACTACTCTAATTGTTGACTACTTTAGCATTGACTACTAACTGTTGACTACTAACTGTTGACCACTTAAGCGTTGACCACTCTAATTGTTGACTACTAACTGTTGACCACTTAAGCATTAACTACTCTAATTGTTGACTACTTCGACTCAAGCAGATAGGTAAATATGGCGAAGAAGATTGACCCCATGAAGGTGCAGGAGCCCACCGATAACGTGCCCAAATCCATGGTGCTTGCACTTGGCCCAGCTCTAAAAAATAAGGGCCTCTACCAACTTGTCCGGGACTTCCGTATGGTCATGCTGCCCCATACTGCCATCAATTTGCAGGAACGTAAGGCAAACAAACTCAAGGATTTCGTGGTGATGACTGGTCCGTTGGGCGTGTCGGACCTAATGGTATTCAAGCAATCGGAAACCACTGGAAGTGTGTCTATGCGGCTCGGAAAGATGCCCAAAGGCCCCAGCTTACAGTTCAAGGTGTGCAGCTACTCTTTGATGCACGATGTTCGCCGGCTGTTGCGCAACCCAGTGTCTGCATCCAAGGGCCTGGCTTTATACAAGCAGCCTCCGCTTTTGGTGATGAACGGCTTCACTGGAGGAGGCAAGAAGTTGGCCGATTTACCGGACCACGAAAAGCTCTTGATCACGGTTCTCCAGAACCTTTTCCCGGCCATCCAGCCCCAAACTACTCGTGTCAGCAGCATCAAGAGGGTTTTGATTGTCAACAAAAACGAGGAAGGCGTTTTGGAATGGCGTCATTTTGCTATAAGCACCAAGATGGTGGAGGAGCTGAGAAACATCAAGAAGTTGCTCCAGGCCCAGAACAACCGGCGCAAGAAGTTGCCCATTATGACCAACCACAAGGATATCTCCGACTTGGTGTTGGACCCTTACTCCGTGGGAGGCCTAACGTCAGATTCCGAGGTGGAGGACGATGCCGTGGTGCAGATAAACACACCTTCGGTCCGAGGCCCCACCACACGCAAAAGAGCCATCAAATTGCGTGAATTGGGTCCCCGTATCGATATGAAGCTTGTGAAAATCGAGGAGAACATGGTGGGAGCTTCCAAAACGGTGTACCATCTGCGGATCTCCAAGTCGAAGGGCGAGGTGCAGGAATTGGAGACCCGGCACCAGCACAAGAGACAACAAAAGGCCGAGAGACGCGAGGCTCAACAGGCCAATGTCGACGCCAAGAAGAAGAAGAAAAAGGTCAAGATTGCGGGCCCTGAACCCGACGCAAGTGAGGGTGACCATGAAGATGCTGACAACATCGATGCCAGTGATTATGAGCACGACAGTGATTTGTTCAGTGATTAATAAATGAATAGATTAGCAGGAAAAAGTTCCCATCTTTTTCTTTTTTTTAAAAAGTGCATTCAATACGATATTTTGTAATTCTCGGGATTCACTAGAGTATATAGATAAAGAGTAGAGCATTTTACTGTCTAATATACTCTCCTCTATGGTCTATACTATAGTATATACTCTACTCTACTATACTCTATCCTATAATCTACTCTAATATACTCTACTCTACTATACTCTACTCTACTATACTCCATACTCTATGATATACACTCTATACTATACACTCTATACTATACTCCATACTTTATACTCCATACTTTATACTCCATACTCCATACTCCATACTCTATACTATAGTCTTTGATATACACTCTATGATATACTCCATACTATACTATACTCCATATTCTATGATATACACTCTGTAATATACACTCCATAATATACTCTATACTCTGTACTATACTCTACTCTACTCTTTATACTCTACTATATCCTATTCTCTACACTATACTCTACTATACACTATACTATATTCTCTATACTATACTACACTACACTCTATACTATACTATACTACACTCTATACTATACTATACTACACTCTATACTATACTATACTACACTCTATACTATACTATACTACACTCTATACTCTATACTATTGTTATGCTCCGGTTACGTCAGGTACTCTGGTTCTTATGTTCATTCGCCGATGAATCCTCCTAGGGAGGAATCTGAGGTGCTTATATAGTCATAAGAGAAGGTGTGTACGAGGTTTAGCCTGAGAACAATAGCGATGAGCGCCGTCCCAGCATAGTACCATGTTCGGCCGCAGCGTCTTAAAGTGGCCATTGTTAGGCTTAGACAGTGTAGGCTCAAAATACCTCAATAGATAGGGCACTACCCATGGTGGATCTAACAACTATACTCTATAATATACTCCATACTCTATACTCCATACTCTATACTCCATACTATAGTCTATGATATACACTCTATAATATACTCCATACTATACCATACTCCATACTCTATAATATACACTCTATAATATACACTCTATAATATACACTCTATAATATACTCTGTACTCTGTACTATACTATACTCTACTCTTTATGTTAGATTCTTGTTGTAACGTTCAGTACTAAGTTATTTGTATTCGTTGATGATTCCTCATGAGAAGAATCAGGGTTGCATATATAACTAAAGAAAAAGGGGTAGGTGGCTGATATATGGCTGGTAGATATCAGGCAGAGAGGCTTAATAATACCTCAATAGGTGGGGATACCTATGGTGGATCTGATAAAAACTGTGCTGCAGTATTC
Source organism: Metschnikowia sp. 01-655c1 (assembly GCA_002370185.1). Lineage (NCBI taxonomy): Eukaryota > Fungi > Ascomycota > Pichiomycetes > Serinales > Metschnikowiaceae > Metschnikowia > Metschnikowia sp. 01-655c1. The sequence continues at coordinate 8,910 of NKZO01001713.1, forward strand.
TAGAAATGTCGCATACATATACTACGATACGCCATGAGTGTTAGAAAAAATAGACAAAGTAAGATCCTGAAACCCAAGAACCAAACCAACCAAACCCTCTTTTAGAGCTCTTTTAAAGCTCTCTTAAAGCTCTCCTTTACGCTCTCCTTTACGCTCTCCTTTACGCTCTCCTTTTCCTTTAAAAGACTTTACGATAACGTGACACAAGACCATCAATACACATAACTCCATTGAAGCGGAGCAATCAAGCTCATCTTCATTAAACACGTTGAAGCGAGGGATCAACGGAATGTTGATTCTCACTTTCCATCTTCTTGAGATACATTAGTAATTGAAAAGGTTATGAGCCCGGACGATACTACTATACTACTATACTCGTTATGTTCTTAATACATTGATGCCTTACTAATACTTTGCTCCCGAAGTGGCTTATATAACTTTGAGAGAAACGTGGAACCAGAAAACTCTCCACTAGAACAATGGTAGCCATCATTGAACGAAGCCATCATTGTACGAAGCCATTTTTATACGATTATTGTACAAATTTACTATGATGGCCGTGATACGGACTTTTCGAAAACCATCATAGTACTCCATCATAGTACTCCATCATAGTACTCCATCATAGTACTCCATCATAGTACTCCATCATAGTACTCCATCATAGTACTATAAGGTATAATTCATTCGCCATTTCTTCAATCAAGAAAACGGTGGAATATTTCTTTGGTACATGGTAGAAAGGCTTGTTAGAAACAAAATGATGTAGTAGAACTTACAAGCTATCTATAATCGCTGTTACATGGTAACCTTATTGATCGAGGCATACTTGGCATTGACTGTTGGGAGCAAAAGAACCATGGAAAGAATCTCGCTGCCCATCCTAAAGCTTTCATTAGAATCCAATGAAGATTTCTTAAATTGAATATTTCTTAAATTGAATATTTCTTAAATTGAATATTTCTTAAATTGAATATTTCTTAAATTGAAGATTTCTTAAATTGAGATTTCTTAAATTGAAGATTTCTTAAATTGAAGATTTCTTAAATTGAAGATTTCTTAAATTGAAGATTTCTTAAATTGAAGATTTCTTAAATGTCAAGTACTCAGTCGAGCTCGTGGAGTATACAAAACACATGTTAAGGTCAACATACCAGCCGGTTTAGTTTGATGAGGACTCGAGCATCAAATACTTAGTCAAGTTTAACAGGGCGAAGAAGTACGATATTTTTGTGCTCCAATGGAAGCAATCCTTGGATGCCCTGTGTAATTGGCTGTACAAATCCATGAAGAGTGATGACAAACTTGCGGACCGGAATCACACGCTTTTTTTCCACTCAAAAGGCTGAAACTTTCTGAGTGGTTTCCATTGTCTCTAGCATCGTCGCTACTCTGAATGACAACTTGATGGGCAAGTGTTATATACCGTACTATACCATTCTGTAGTCTACTGTTTGTATGTTCTATACGTTTTATAGTCTACTGTTTGTATGTGTTATACGTTCTGTAGTCTACTGTTTGTATGTTCTATACGTTCTGTAGTCTACTGTACCATTCTGAATATATGTCTTACTATACCTATACCTTATACCTTAGTGTCCTGTCATGGCAGTAGGATAAGACACCATGTTGCCCGGGTTGACTTTGCTTCAATAGGTCCTATTCGGTAAGGACCAATAAATGTGTGGAACTGTAGTCCTGACCAGTCTTTTAGCTTATACTAGTGTAAGCCTGTCAAATTTTGAGTCCTCCCATCACCTTTGGCCCATATCCCACTTTAAAGGTCACTGAGACCACTGATCCACTAGGGTCTGATCCACTAGAGTCCATTGGTATGGTCCACTGATAGAACCACTAGAAACCAGAGATCACTATAGCCCACTAAATCCAAATCCACTGATAGAAATTACTAGAGACCATCACACCAGGCCTAGCGCATTCTTGTCCATTTCTCCATTTCTCCATCCTCCGTTCCTTCATCCGTCCAATCACAATGTCGAAGCACTCTAATTCCTTATTGGAGACCTGCTGTGCAACGTGGTTCACCGGCACCCCGTGCTTTCTACACGTTCTGGTGGACCTTGAAAAGAGGCACTCGTCAATATGCCAGCGTGACGCACCAAAGTCGATCTCCTTGACCTTCTGTCGTCAATGTAGTAACACTGGAGGCCTTTAATTCTGAAGGAGTTCGAATCACGTAACGTTCCAGTCCTGTTGATCAACAAATACCGTCGGAAGGAGCTCTGGTTTATCCTGCTCCAAAAGCAAATGCACGAAGGGATGGTCAGAATCGACCAATTCCAAGGCAATCCCATTCCAAGACTCAATTCCAGAGTCTCATCCCATTCCAAGACTCAATTAAAGACCATTCCAGAGTCTGAATTAAAGTCAATTCCGGAGTCTAAATTAAAGTCAATTCCAGAGTCTCATTTAAAGTCAATTCCAGAGTCTCAATTAAAGTCAATTCCAGAGTCTCACTTCCCAAGTCAATCCCATCATTTATCCTTGGACAACTCCGCCTTGGCCCTTTCTCTCTCCCTCTCGATTTTCTCAATAAGCTCCAGGATTTCTTTCCTCAAACACGCCACGCGGATTGTATCGACGAGTGCCAGCGAGAAATACGTCTGGGCCTGTTTCAATTGTGGAGGCACCAAGGGCCCAAACTGGCGGATGGGGTCGCGGAGCAAGTCCACTTTTTTTTCCGGTGGTTTGACCAGCAACTTCATGAGCCTCTGCGAAAGGCTTGTTTCAAAGTAAATATTTCTCCTGACCTCTCTTCCTCCTTTGTTCTTTCCTTGACTGTCCATTCCTTGGTCCTCTTGAATGTCTATAACCTTTCCTTTACCCCTTCCTTCATCCTTTCCTTTACCCCTTTCTCCTGAACCCCTTTCTCCTGAACCCCTTTCTCCTGAACCCCCTTTATCTCCTTTGTCTCCTTTATCTCCTCTATCCCCTCCTTCACCGTCTTCTCGATCTACACTTCTCTTTGACCCGATCCTCTTTCGAAGCCCCGCTGGAGAGTCCTTTTTTTCCTTGACAGTTTCAATGTCCGGCTTGGACGATCGCCGTACCGGCGTAAAAAAACCGTCCTTCTCCGAAACAATCAAAACCGCCTCGCGCGGCCGCATGTCAAGCATATCGGTGCTGAAGCGACGCGTGCTATTGTAGTTGGCCCTGCTCAAGAGAGAGTAGGCCTCGATGTAGTGGTGGGCAAACGAGCCGCTGATGAGCGCCTCGTACTCATGTACTTTTCGTAGGAGGTCAATGATGCTGCGGTCGAGCTCCTCCGGGTCACTGGCGCTCATGGTGGCTTGGTGTGGCTGGAGGTGACTTGTCTGATACTGCGCGCTTGTATGTAGGTGCTGGGGACCGGACTCCAGTACTACCTAACCGAATGAGAAGAACGCTTGCGTTGTATGCAGGTGTCCACTTTTTTTGACTAGTGTCTATTATTAATTAATTCCACCATTTCCTGAGTCTATATTCTTTATACTCATGGTCTATCCTCTCTATAGTCTCTAGATTCTTTATACTCATGGTCTATTCTATAGTCTCTATATTCTTTATACTCATGGTCTATTCTCTCTATAGTCTCTATAGTCTCTATAGTCTCTATACTCTATGGTCTATTCTACACTCTCTATAGTCTACTCTATGGTCTATTCTCTCTATACTCTATAGTCTCTATAGTCTCGTTACGAATTATGGTGCCGTGGATGAGTCATTGGTATTTGAAGGCTCATACCTCTAAGTGTAGTGTGTATACCCATGGTAGGTCTAACATAGTCTGTATTAGTAGTCACTATTAGTAGTCACTATTAGTAGTCAGTATTAGTAGTCAGTATTAGTAGTCAGTACAGTGTTTTTCAAATATCTCCATGCTCTCTATAGATTCTATGGTCTATAGCCTATAGTTTGGACTACTGTACAGATGGTAGAGGACCTCTTTATGGAATGGCCATTGCTAGGATTAGACAGTGTGTGTGAGATATGTTGAACTTGTGAGCCGTGACAATCATCGTATGTGCAGGACGTAATGAGTGGTACTATCTGCAGTACAGAGTGAAAACACTGAGATGGGCAGATGGCCCAGGCTCACATGTTTCTATGAAGGCAGTATGCAGATGAAACCAGGAAGGGTGCATGGTGAGTGTATTACTAAGCATGCATGTCACTATATGACGTTCCGAGGAACCCGAGGGCTGC
>NKZO01001714.1:0-19072 GCA_002370185.1 Metschnikowia sp. 01-655c1
CTGGAACAGGTACTGGAACAGGTACTGGAACAGGTACTGGAACAGGTACTGGAACAGGTACTGGAACAGGTACTGGAACAGGTACTGACTAATCAGGAACTAGAGGAGGGAGTTCAAGAACTAAAGGAGAGAGACCAGAAAGATCAAAATGACCAAGACTGGCAACTCTTCCAAAGGGATCAGAGACCAGAACAGAGGGATATAGAAAAGGAGAAGTACCTGAATCTTCTGAATGTCCTGAAATTGGGACTCAAGGGTCTGGCATTAGAACAGACTAATGCGGAGAGTCTGAAAGTCCTGAAGTATGAGAAACACCTGGATGAGAAACACCTGGATGAGAAACACCTGGATGAGAAACACCTGGATGAACAGGGGAATCTGGATTTAGTTCAAACTAATCAGCAGAATCAGAGAGTCAAAAATGAAGAGAGTGAAGAGAATAAAGAGAATTATCTTAATGTCCTGGAGATCCAGAAGTACCAGAGAGACCAAGAAATAAACCAGACTAATCAAGAGAGTCTGAAAGTCAAGAAAGTCCATGATGACCTGACGGACCTGGAACATCAGGAACATCTGAATGACCTGAAAGACTTGGAAATAGAACAGACTGGTCTGGAATTAGGACCGACATTCCAGGAAATAGAGAGATTCCAGGAAATAGAGAGATTCCAGGAAATAGAGAGAGTCCAGGAAATAGAGAGATTCCAGGAAATAGAGAGAGTCCAGGAAATAGAGGGGATTCTGGAAACCCAAGGAAAAGACCAAAGAGAGGAAACTCAGTCTCTGAACCAGAAAAGAAAACAGACTTATCTGGATAAAATCCAGGATTTACGAAAGTCTGATCTGGAAAGAGTGCTGGAACCTCTGGAGAGACAGAAGCACCAAAAAGACCAGGGTTTAAAGACAGCACTGGAACGTTTGAGTCCGGGTCTGGATTTAAAATGTCTAGATCTGGAAAGTGAATGTTTGGATCTGGGCCTGGACCTGAAAAGTCTTGGTTCAAAAAAAAACCCCAACCTTTTACGAGTGAGTGGCCCCCTCCGCCTCAATGAGTCCCACATACTTTTATTCCGAGACTCGTACGACCAGTTCCTCGGAAACTATAACCGGTCCATCACGTATGGCTGGTACCTTAGTTTCTTCTGGGCCGTTATCTTTTTGGCCGCAGGAATCGGAAACTGGACCAAAGTTTTGGTTCCAGGAGTGTATAAACGAATGACCGGCCGCTGGACCCGGGCCTGGAGATCCAAGGTCTCGTTGCCTGCACTCAAAGGCCGGGATAAGACATCTGAAACGCCTTTTTGGGGTATCCTTGATTTCTTGGCCCCCACAAGAGCAGAAGCACTCATTCTCTCTGCGTTTTCGCTCTTAACGGTGGTTCTATGTTGTTTGAATATCCGATTCGTGGAAGGAGGTCCGTTTTTCAAGACGAAAACCCAGGCGTTCATGCGTTACTATGCCGTCCGGTCCGGTACTTTGGCCAGCTACCTTCTCCCATGGTCGGTGTTGTTTGCAGGCCGGAATAACGTGCTCCAGTGGCTCACGCGCTGGGACTACTCTGTGTTTGTGATGTTCCACCGGTGGATCTCCAGGTGGATGGTGCTTCTTCTTGTGGTTCACTCCATAGGTTATAGCAGACACTTGTTCAAGGTGCAGATGATCGAGGAGTACGTGTGGTGTGGAGTGTTGGGCACAGCTTCGGGTCTAGCCATACTCGTGCAGGGACTTTTGGTGCTCCGGCGAAAATGGTACGAAGTGTTCCTAGGCCTCCATATAGTCTTGGCTGCCGGCTTTATGGTGGGTGCATGGTTTCATGTGAAGGACCTCCGATTCTTAGCCTTCTATTACTGCTCCGTGAGTCTCTGGGTGGTGGACCGTCTTTTCCGCGTGCAAAGACTCTGCCAGTTTGGGTTTCCCATGGCCCAAGTGCAACTTTACGAGGATGATACTTTAAAGGTGAGCGTCCCCATTCCACACGGGTTCCATGTTGAAGGAGGAGGCCATTGCTTTGTGCATTTTCTCCGTTGGTCGTGTTTTTGGCAATCTCATCCGTTCACCTATACTGTGCTTGGACACAATATGGTGTTCTATGTCAAGGTGAAGGATGGAGTCACGCGGAGCTTGGCCAAATACCTCTACTCCCACCCCACAAAAGCAGCTCGAATCCGCGTGGCCGTGGAGGGTTCCTATGGAGAAGCCACGCCTGCGCATCGCTACGATTCCAGTGTTTTTGTAGCTGGAGGAAATGGTATTCCAGGAATCTATGCCGAGGCAGTTGACAGTCTAGGAAGTTTAAGAATTGATGCAGTTGACAGTCTAGGAAGTCTGAGAATTGATGCAGTTGACAGTCTAGGAAATCTAAGAATTGATGCAAGAAATGGAGATGATAGAAGGAGGGAGAATGGAAGGGAGATTGGAGGAAGAAAGGTCAAGCTCATCTGGGTGGTTCGGGAGTATGTTTCTGCACTCTGGTTCTATGACGAACTAAGCATGCTCTCTGGACTTCCCATAGAAGTGGATGTCTATATCACCAAGCCGGAAAAGTCGGTTGCTGGATGCACCGATAAAAGCCGGCTTCTTGAGAATACCTTCACGCATAAGAACTACCAGAGTGTGGAGTCGACAGAAAACCAGCTCCATGTCAAGTTGCCGCACGTGACTTTCCACCATGGGCGGCCAAATATCCAGCAATTGGTGGATTCCGAGGTAGAGCTCAGTCCAGGAACCACGTGTTTTGTCACGTGTGGCCATCCAATCATGGTGGACCAACTACGGGCCGAGGTGGTTCGAGTGGTTGCCCATTCCGAAAAGAGGGTTGATTACTTCGAGCAGTTGCAAGTGTGGGCGTGAGCAAGGCCCATTTTACCCTTTTAACGAGACTCACTAATAAAATACCCAGATCAAGGGTCAAGAGTCAACGACATGGAGTTCTGCTGCACTTTTGCCAGTCAAGGTACCAAATTTTCGACCAGTCCCAGACCAAAGGATGAGTGAGGTCATGAAGATCCGTTCAGAAAACCAGTCATCCAGAAAACCAGTCAACCAGAAAACCAGTCCGTCCAAAAAAACAGTCATCCAGAAAACCAGTCATCCAGAAAGCTAGAGTCAAAGAAGGTTGTGGTCATCGTTGGTGACTCCACGGTCACTTTGGTTTGGGTATCAAGATCGCCAAGGAAGTTGCCTAGCTATCAAGGCTACTATCATCATTGCCAAGTTATCAAGGTCCCAATCAGGAAAAATTACGGTCCCAATTAGAAGAAATTACGGTCCCAATCGGAAGAAATTACGGTCCCAATTAGAAGAAATTACGGTCCCAATCAGGAAAAATCACGGTCCCAATTAGAAGAAATTACTGGGGTACCAACTGCTCCTCTTTGTCATGCAAGGTCACTAGTCAGTGGCAGCGGAAGTCAAAGAGGACAAAGTGGGAGGTGAGAGAAAGGACAGAAGACCAGAGACTGGTAGAGGGCAGGATACCATGTACGTGAGATCATGGACATGAGAACCATGGAAAGGAGAGTACCTACGCTAGTGAACAGGAGAATATGTTTAATGACTATAGAGGGAGTACATATGTTATAGAGAATGGAGAATAGAGAATAGAGAATAGAGAATGGAGAATAGAGAGTAGAGAGTAGAGAATAGAAAATAGAGAATAGAAAATAGAAAATAGAAAATAGAAAATAGAAAATAGAAAATAGAAAATAGAGAATAGAGAATAGAAAATAGAAAATAGAAAATAGAGAATAGAGAATAGAAAATAGAAAATAGAAAATAGAAAATAGAAAATAGAGAATGGAAAATAGAAAATAGAAAATAGAAAATAGAAAATAGAGAATAGAGAATAGAAAATAGAAAATAGAAAATAGAAAATAGAAAATAGAGAATATAAAGACTATAGCACAAGAAAACACAGAACAGGAGACTGTAGAGAGTGGAGTACACTAGAGTAGTGTAGACTATAACATAGTATAGTATAGTATGTGTTAGATTCTTGTTACCTTCAGGTACTCTGTTTACTATGTTCTTTCGCCACTGATTCCTCCTAGAGGAATCATTGCACCTTATATAGAATATTCGGGAATAGAGGGATAGTGGTCGTAATGTGGGCCGAAGGGGCTGGTCAACCGGGAGTCCTGGAGTCAACACCAACCATTGTGCCCACTAAGTGGACACTCTGAGTACAATGGGATTACTGACCCCACTCTCACGCCTACGGCTACTCACACACTCCAAACTCAGTGCTAGTCTGGTATCTAGTGTTCGTTCACGGGTATAGTCCTGGTAAAGTACTGTATAGTACTGTATAGTACTGTATAGTACTGTATAGTACTGCTTAAGTGCTGGTAAAGTACTGGTATAGTACTGTATAGTACTGTATAGTACTGTTTAAATACTGGTAAAGTACTGGTATAGTACTGTATAGTACTGTATAGTACTGTTTAAATACTGGTAAAGTACTGTATAGTCCTGTTTAAGTGCTGGTAAAGTACTGGTATAGTCCTGGTAAAGTGCTGGTATAGTCCTGGTATAGTACTGGTATAGTACTGTATAGTACTGGTAAAGTGCTGGTAAAGTCCTGGTATAGTACTGGTATAGTACTGGTATAGTACTGGTATAGTACTGGTATAGTACTGGTATAGTACTGTATAGTACTTTATAGTACTTTATAGTACTGGTAAAGTGCTGGTATAGTACTGGTATAGTACTGTATAGTACTGTATAGTACTGTTTAAATACTGGTAAAGTACTGTATAGTCCTGTATAGTCCTGTTTAAGTACTGGTATCACAACCAAAGAACGGAACCCTGTTGAGCTTGACTCTAGTTTGACATTGTGAAAAGCCATGAAGGGTGTAGAATAAGTGGTCCAAATCACCTTGCTCTTCGATCATACAGAAATCCCGCATTACAACTGTACCCAAGGCATGAACCTGGAGACCAGTAAACGATCAGAAGACCGATATTGTTTAGCTTCGAAAGGAATATGACAGATGAAACTGTCTATGAATTGCCCCACCAACTGAGTGGCGAAGAACATAGTACATATACCTGACGTAACTAGATCTAACAATTGTCGTATAATAGTTGTTATGTTTTTTAATACATTTATGCCTTACTTGTTAGGTTCTTGTTACGTCAGGTACTCTGTTTACTATGTTCATTCGCCAATGATTCCTCCGAGGGAGGAATACTGCATTCGGTAACGAATGACCGATGAAGTCATCTCATCTCATCTCATCGGCTCATTTCATCGCTTGTTTTTACCTGATTGTTATTTAAATAGCTAAGATTCCTCCTTTTGAGGAATCATCAACGAATATAGATAACTTAGTACTGAACGTTACAACGAGAATCTAACATTACTAATACTTTGCTCGTTGATGGTTCCTCAAAGAAAAACCAGAGCAGCTTGTACAACTTTGAGAGAAACGTGGCATCGAAAAACTTTCCATCAGAACAATGGTCTATCATTCTACGAAGCCATCATTGTACGAAGCCATCATTGCACGAAGAATCCACTATGATGGCCATTGCAGAATCCACTATGATGGCTGCACATTCCATATCACAGCTATCATAGCCATCATAGTACTTCGTACAATGATGGCCTAATGATGGCCTAATGATGGCCTGGCCATTGTTAGGATCGGACACAGCATGCTTCATGAATCATCTATAGGAGGGCCCTGCTTCTTAGATGACTCAACCCCAATTGTGCCTTTATGTTAGGCACATCAGGTGGTCCTTTCAACAACCATGAAGTACAGTCCAGTGTAGTATACTGAGCACTATTAATAAAGTTCATAATCACATCAAGATAGGTAAATACTTGAGGAGTTCCACGAGAGCTGTTCTGGGGGTTTGGCTGTTTGGCTGTTTGGCTGTTTGACTTTGACTGTTTGACTTTGGCTGTTTGACTGTTTGACTTTGACTGTTCTCGGGGTCTGGGGGTCTGGGGGTCTGGGAGTAGAGGTCCTCCGTATATTCCTCACAGACAATATTCTGATAAATTAACTAACACTAGGAAATTCTAACAGGATATAGACAAATTCCATCTTATATAGAATTCTGTAACTCCGCTAAAGCATTTCATACAAGGATCATGTGGGAGATAAATCTTCCTATTGTATGGAATAAGGTACTTATAGCCTTAAGAAGCTGTTTAGCACACTCTGGGTTTCTCGTGAGCGTGCGCCTTCCTTTTGCTGAAATGAACATTCATTGTTCACTTTCAACATGCTTATAGTGATCTAACAATAATAGTATTTAGAGTTTTAGACTTTAGACTTTAGAGTTTTAGATTTAGATTGATAGATTTAGACATTTACACATTCAGACATTTAAAGTTTCAGATATTTAAAGTTTCAGATATTTAAAGTTTCAGACATTTAAAGTTTAGAGATGTACACATTTACAGGGTCATGTGTAGTGCAGTTCAGTGTGGTCCATGAACAGGAAGAACTCCACTACTAATCTTCGATACTTATAGTCTAATACAGATATCATTAATTAACTAAGAATACCCATAGTACTGGCCGGGCGAGTTCCTACTAATAGTAGCCGTTCAGAATACGCAGTCATCGTTAGGTCATTGCTCCTGGAAGATCCGATTAACTTAGAAGCGAGTTAGAAATTTTATCCCTTGCGAATATAGGTTAGAGTCTCAGGTCGCGTAATAATTCCAACTTCTATATCAGGTGTATATTCGAATACTGTAATGTCACTTAGCGGAATCTCCGAGAATATATCAGGCGAACCTGCACCTAGCGCCTCATCCTCATGATGAAGTGGTTATTGTGAGCCTGAGTCTAGGGTAAGCCTCGTTGGTAGGATCCACTCACATTAAGGATTCAATTCAAATGCTCCTAGGGTTATTCCTAACTGTTCATAGAACTTTCCGTAGAACTTTCCATAGAACTTTCCATAGAACTTTCCATAGAACTGTCCATAGAACTGTCCATAGAACTGTCCATAGAGATGTCCATAGAACTGTCCATAGAACTGTCCATAGAACTGTCCATAGTATGGGTGTGTACAGTGTTTTTCAGATCTATTCAAACCAGCGCATCAAAACGATTCAAACCACACTAGCAAAATCAAGCAAACCAATAATTCGAAAAGTTTCGTACCCCTTCCACTTCAGTTTCGTCCGTTTTGACCCTTGATTGGTACTGCAAGACTCCCAAATGTAGTAAATATGAGGCAATCCTCCAGATTTAAGATTTCAAAATAGTGAATTCTAATGAATGTTGGTGTGAAACCATTACGCCATTTGGTTTGAAAGACTGGGCGAAGGGGTACGAAGCATTTTGTCGTGCTGGTTTGAATAAATTTGAAAAACACTGTAGTGGGTGCGGAGTGCGAATATTATAGTGTCCATAGTGAATCCATAGTATGGGGCGAATTTTATGGAGTGCGAATTGTGAGTCCATAGTAAGTCCATAGTAAGTCCATAGTAAGGTGCGAGTGGAAATGGCAGTCCTAGGCCAAAATACACATAGCAAGGTTTATCATGGTAAATTAAACTGCATATACTCCAGAAGAGTCTTTTTTATCATTGACGATGATTTGGAGGTTTTTCCGCCAATTTCTGATTTTTAACGCCCAATTCTAGTTTTGTCAGTTATTGCTCATTCCATAGAGAATTTCTATAAATCAGAAACACTACCCTCAGTCAAGCAGAAAATACTAAAAACAACCAAACCATTAAAAAAAATAATAATAAGCTAGAAACAGCACTTAAATGATCTTTACATACCCCCCCCCCCCCAAAAATTTTTAAAAAAAAAAAAACCCCCCCCCAAAAAAAAAAAAAAAAAAAAACAAAAAAACACACCTAAATGATCTTTACATCCCCCCCCCCCCCCAAATATTTCAAAAAGAATATTTGATTAACTAATGGTTAGCTCGTCCTGCATACAACCCATTCTGTGTTACAACTTTTAAGCACGACGGTGGGATATGAAACAAAGTTATATATCAGTTGTATATTCGAATACGGTAATATGACTTAGAGGAATCCCTAAGAATTATCTAATCAGGCGAACCTGTAAGTTCTATATACTTCCCTGCTGTTTCGGGTAATCCCTTCGGATACTTTCCTAAAACAGTCTTCCGAATGGGATTCACTTCGTGAGTCCTATTGGCTCTTTTGAATTCCGATTGGGATTCTCCACGGCGTCTGCATCTCTTCTTATGCATCCGGCGTTACAGTGTTTTTCAAAAGTATTCAAACCACACTAGCAAAATTAAATAAACCATTAATTCAAAAATTTACGTACCCCTTCATACAGTTTTTCAAACCAAATGGCGTAATGTTTCACACCAACCTTCATTAGAATTCAATATTCTGAAATGTTAAATCTAGATGATTGTCTCATATGTACTACATTTGGGAGACGTTTGGGAGTCTGTAGTTTCAATCAAGGGCTACCCCGGAATTGGCTGCCAAAACACCCGTACACCCGGCTACCTCAGCAGAAAAAGGCCCAACGCAAACGCCTTTTTTTTTTTCGCTTATGTTTTGTGAAAATATGATGGTTGTAATTCTGGAATTCCGGAATTTATAATGCATATTTTTAGAGTTGAAAAGGTTTGGTGGTGGCCTTTTAAAGGTGCCCTGATCTTTCTGGTCACGTGACCACCGTTGAGTTCCGGTCTCGTGCTTCTTTCCACTACACCATAAATTGGCCAAATATTCAAGGAGAATCTTAATCTGGTAAAAACTGGATGCTCTAAAACAGAATTTCCCTTGCTGGTTTGGATAGTTTTGAAAAAACACTGTATGTACTACATTTGGGAGTCTTGCAGTACCAATCAAGGGTCAAAACGGACGGAACTGAAGTGNACTGGATGCTCTAAAACAGAATTTCCCTTGCTGGTTTGGATAGTTTTGAAAAAACACTGTATGTACTACATTTGGGAGTCTTGCAGTACCAATCAAGGGTCAAAACGGACGGAACTGAAGTGGAATGAGTACGAAACTTCTTGAATTATTGGTTTGTTTAATTGTGCTCCTGTGATGCGAAACATTTGCCGAGCTGGTTTGAATAGTTTCAAAAAATACTGTACTATGTCAATAGCATGGTTACGGTTTGAGGCCGCGCTCCGGCTTGGCCTCGTTAGTAGGATCCATAAACACTGAACACTCAATTCTAGCGCTCATAGGATTTTTCCTAACAGTGAGAGTCTAAATAAGCTTTTGGGATGTAGGTTCTTGGGGTGTAGATTTTTGGGGTTTAGACTTTTGGGATGTAGACTTTTGGGATGTAGATTTTTGGGGTGTAGACTTTTGGAGTGTATCCAAGTAAGTTTTTGTATAGTACTCTTTATTTGCGGAGTTCTAGTCAAATTGGGGAGGGAATTTTTGGGGTAGTGGGAATGGCATAGTAGGAATGGCGTAGTGCTAGGATGGGCATATACTACTAGGGGGTGAATGGGCTGCCTGTTCACCTTGGCGGATCGGGAAGCGGTGTTTCCTTATTATATAAAACATGATTCGGGATCAGGGGCAAATCCGCGACTGGAAATTTATTTTTTTGCTGGATATCTATCAAATTGGACCTGAAATGACCGATCTTCTTTATTTAAAGTGCCTGTCAGTTGCGAGTGGTTGCAATTATACGCGGTCGCTAACCCCATAATTCCGCTGCTTACATATAAATATGCACCTTTCGGCGGTCAAAAAAACATGTTTCAGCCTATTTCAGCCTGTTTCACTCCTTAATACTCTTTCAATCAATATGAAAATTATAATGTGGGTCACAGCCGACCCCTAAAACCCCCCTATCCAGCCAGATTTCCCGAGAAAAATCCGTAGCGGCCTCCAGAACAATTTTATATTTATGCACGGAAAAACACAACCTCTTGAACAACCAGAATCATTTTCACTCATACAAAAAGCCTTTATGGCCAAGTTGGTAAGGCACCTCACTAGTAATGAGGAGATCGTCAGTTCGAATCTGGCTGAAGGCATCAGTATCTTTTTTCCTAGTCTTTTTTATATAGAGTATTACTAGTGTTATATCGCACCCATCTCTATTTTTCGTACGCATCTCTGCTACCCGTAATTCGCGCACTATGTACATGCGCACTCTTAATACCTCGCACTCTTCGCACTCTTCGCACTCATTACACACTTTACACACTCCTAACTCATACACTACTAACTAATACACTACTAACTCATACACTACTAACTATACACCTAACTATACACCATGGAACAACTCCGACTACCCCCGAACCTAGCGACAGACACCACTCATCATGTTCCCCAAACCGCAGCTCAGAAGCAAGTGTCAGCCGCCGAAATCCTCACGGATGCACACCAGTCACGAGCATCACAGTTCCAGAAGCCAAAACAGAGCATCCAGGACTTGGAAGAGCTCCGGCTGTACCAGCTAGCCAAGCGGCGGGACTACGAGCAGCAGCTCAACAAAAACAGACTCAATTACCCCCAATGGATGCGGTACGCCAAATGGGAGCTAGAACATAACCAGGATTTCCGGCGGTTCCGACTGATCATGGAACGGGCACTAGAAGTGGACGCCAAGCACGTGCCGTTCTGGGTGCGGTACATTGAGCATGAATTGTTGCACCAAAACGTCAACCATGCCCGGAATCTATTGGAGCGCGGCACCAGCATTCTCCCGAGGGTCGATAAACTATGGTACATCTATGTGCAGACGGAAGAATCCATAGGCAATTTTGTGGGTGTGCGGCAAGTGTTTGAACGATGGCTCAAGTGGAAGCCGGATGCGAATGTATGGGAAACGTACATATCGTTTGAACAGAGGTATAATGAGGAGGGTCACGTGCGCTCGCTCTACCTCCGGTACGTGGCTGAAACGGGTCATTGTGGCGTATGGCTCCAGTGGGCCCGGTTTGAGGCGGGGAAAGTGGCTACAGACGAGCAGGTGGCTCGCACCAGGGGTGTTTTTGAAGCGGCCGTTGATTACGTCATGGAAAGAGAAGAGAAAAGGGGCCATATACAGGAAGGAGAAAGAGGGAAAGGTATAAAGGGAGATACGAATATGGAGCAGAAAAGTATGAAGGGTATGGAGGTTCAGAGAACTATACAGGAAAGGATGGAGGGTCAGGGAACTATACAGGAAAGGATACAAGAAGGGAAAATGGACTCTGATTTCATTCTGTTGATGGTGCTTTGGATCGATTGGGAGTACTCGCAGGGCGAGCAGGAGAGAGCCAAGAGCATCTACCAGAAGGTGGTGGAGTCGGAACTTCTCAATAAGGAAACCAAGGTCACGCTCTTGGACCGGCTCGATATGAAGGCCTTGCAAACCGACCAATCTGCATCCAGCATGACCCAGAAAAGACTACGCTATGAACAGGTGCTAGCGGCCAATCTGCAGGACTACGATACATGGTGGGAGTACGCCAAGTTCGCCGAAAAAACGGAGGGCGTGGGGCAATGTATGCAGGTGCTCCAAGAGGCCACATCTACTACGCCCACTGATACCTATAAGCTGGTGATGTGGCGGAGATACGTTTTCTTGTGGATCAAAAGGGCACTTTATATGGAGTACTATGTGCAGGACACCCATAAGGCCCGTGAGATTTGGAAAAGTGCCCGCAGTGTGGTTCCCCTTGAGTGTACATTTGGAAAGCTTTGGGTCCACAGTGCAGAGTTTGAGCTCCGAAACGGGTCTCCAGAGGGGAATGCTCATGTGACTGCATACAGGAAAACCATGGGGGCCGCCATTGGCCAGTGTTGTGTGCAGGCGCCCAAGCCCAAGATCTTCAAGCCGTACATTGATTTTGAGCTTAAGCTTGGAGAATATGCGCGGGTACGGAAGCTCTATGAAAAATGGGCCGAATTGGCGGTGGCGTGCGATGCACAAAAAAAGTCCTCCAGTGCTGTTTCGGTTTTCCACGCCTACATTTCGTTTGAAAAAGAGCTTGGCGAATCCGAACGTGTGGTTGCGCTTTATGATATTGCTTTACTGCACATAAGCGGTGTTTTCTTGGACGAATACGTGGCCTTTTTGAAGGACGAGTTTAGGTATAGTGCGGCACGTGACCTCCTCCAGAAATCCATCACCAATGCACATGGCTGGATCCGGTTGGCGCTTTTCGAGTCGAGTATTTTGACGCTGGACCAGATGGACTTGTTGCAGGCGGGCGAAGGTGGAGAATTGCAGTTTGAAGTTGGGTCGGGTCACGTGACTGCATCTAGACAAGTCTTTGAGCAAGGGTACAAGGAGCTCAAGGGCAAGGGAGACGGGAAAGGAGCCAATGAGCTTCTTGATTCGTGGAGGGAGTATGAGTTGACGCATGGAACAGAGGAGTATGCAGAGAAGGTGGAGAAGAAGAGACCCAAGCAGGTGGCCCGGCGCCGTATGCAGGATGGCATGGAGCAGATGTATTACGAGTACGAATTCCCTGAAGCCAAGCCTGATTTGAGCAAGTTTTTGGCGAATGCCAAGAAGTGGAAGGCGGGGGAATAAATATTTTTGAATGTATGTGGAGAAAAAATACAGAATGAGATTAGACAGAACAAATACAGAATGAGATTAGACAGAACAAATACAGATAGGAGATTAGACAGAGAACGAATCAGGATACACTTTAGTGCTATAGCAGTATGATGAGAATACTAAGCTATGGTACCCACATCAGTAAAGCAGAGCTATCAACCATCGAGTCACCCATCATCCCATATCATGTAAGAGCAACCATATCAGTATGAAATTCCATACAGTACCATATCAGCAGTATCAACAACGCACCAGTCTATAGCATAACAGTACCAACAGTACGATACCACAAGATATGAACACTATACCTATGGGCACCAGTATCATTATCAGTACCACCAGTACGATACCACAAGATATGAACACTGTGCCTATGGGCACCAGTATCATGATCAGTACCATATCAACAGTATCAGTACCATATCACAGCATTATCATGTCAATAGTACCAACAGAACCATGCAATTTCATGCAAGTAACATATCTTATCAACAGCATCAGTATCAACAACGCACCAGTACTATATCAATACCAACAGTATGATGTCACAAAATATAAGCACCATACCATATCAGTACCACACCAGTATCAGTCCATATGAGTATCGAGATTGCCTTATCACATCAATAGTATCCTTTCATCAGTACCATCCATACCAGTAACATATTAGTACCAATAGTATCATATCAACAGTATCAGTACCACATTCCTGCCAAATCCCAGTTTCATACCATATCATCTTGATCGTAGCGTTTGATACCAGTAGCAGTTTCACAAAATATCATAGCTCAACAGTATCATCTCAACAGTATCATCTCAACAGTATCATCTCAACAGTACCAGTTTCTTTTCAGTACCGTTTCATATAATATCACATTATGGCAATACCACGTCTCAACAGTACCAACACTCAACACTATCACGTCAATGGTACCAAGACAGGCACATTCTCAAAAATTTCCATGCCATATCATATCATTTCATATCATACCATATCAGTATAAGCACCATATTCCAACAGTATCATATAATATCACATCATCTCAATAGACCAGCTCAATACCAGCCTAATATACCGTAATATATCAATTCAATATATCAATTCAATATATCAACTCAATGTATCAACTCAATATATCATTTAATATATCAACTCAATATGTCATTTAATATATCATCTCAATGTATCGCTTTGTTTATGAATCATAACCGAAAAAATTAGTACCAAATCAGTGCCACACATCAGAATCACATCAGAATCACACCAAAACAGTACCAAATCAGTACCAAAACAGTACCAAAACAGTACCAAAACAGTACAAAATCACCACATCACTTTGTCACTTTGTCACTTTGTCACTTTGTCACGTTGTCACTTTGTCACTTTGTCACTTTATCGCTTTATCGCTTTGTTCCACTTCTAGTTTCTGCAACCCCCTCGCAAGGTCAACACCAAGTGGAGCGAAGTGCCCGGCTGAATGCCCGAAGCCTCTACACTGGCGTCGTCGTCCAACTGCGAGCCATTGAAAATCAACCGTTGCTGTGCGGGCGGAATGCCCTCTTTTTCCTCCATCATCTCCTTGATGCGGATCACTCGGTCACTGGGCTCGACGTCCACGGGGATATCTCTGCCAGTCAACGTCTTGACTTTCACTTGCATATTGGGGAGAAAGGAGGTGGGGATTTTAGTGAATTGAGAGAAAGACAGGGAAAGAAAGGGAAAAAAAGGGGAGAAATTAGAGGGAGAATGGCAGAAAGTAGCTTCTTGTGTGTGTGGAATCCTGTGTGGAATCCTGTGAGATTGTAGTGCGGGCCGGTCACGTGCCACACCATCTCTGTTGAAGCTGGCCATAACCATAGAGTCAGATTTGTCTTTGATTTTCGAATGAAATTATTAGAGCTATTTTAGTAGTCTCTGGTGTCACTGCTATACTAATATCAAGTACTATGTATGTATACTATATACTAATATAAAACACTATGTATGTATACTATATACTATATACTATATGTTATGTTCTTTAATACATTTATGCCTTACTAATAGTTTTCTCGTTGATGGTTCCTCAAAGAGAGGAACCGAAGTGGCTTATATAACTTTGAGAGAAACGTGGAACCGGAAAACTCTCCACTAGAACGATGGTAGCCATCATTGTACGAAGCCATCATAGTACTTCGTACAATGATGGACTATGCGAGACTATGGCAACTCTCAACATATACTTCGCGCAACACAAATTGCAGCCCTCAGAGTGAGACTCGAATATCCAGACCCATTTCAACACACCCAGAAATAATAAGACCACCAAAAATTTCAAAAATAAATATTTTAAAAATAAATATTTCAAAAATAAATATTTCAAAAATAAATATTTCAAAAATAAATATTTCAAAAATAAATATTTCAAAAATAAATATTTTAAAAAAGGATCAGTTTTAAAAGATCTAGACCACGAAATGCGTCTTATTTAGATTTTAGAAAAACTTTTCTTTTGTGTTTTTTATTACTTCTGCGGTACTTTGTTACTGTGTGGTACTTTGTTACTGTTATTTGATACTTTGTTGGCTTCATGTGTGCGAATTTAGAAGGTGGTGTGTAATAGAAATGGAGTTGAGAATGGAGTTGAGAATGGAGTTGAGAATGGAGTTCAGAAACTACTCCTCAGTGGTGCGCAGTATTGAAGTGAGGGGGTGAGGGTTGGGTCCAGAAGAGTGAAAGAGCGAGAAGAGACTCACGTCAGTGCATAAAGTGCGCATTCCCGGCTTTCGTGATTCTCTTTCGTGATTCTCATTCGTGATTCTCATTAAGAAGGTACAGAAAATACATTGTCTTTATGGAAATGTCATTAGCCAATGGACCATGAAGAGTGACCAAAAACACGCAAAGTCATGGATTGAAGATTAGGAACTCCTATTTCTGAATCCTACTTTCTGAATTAGTTTCTGAATATTAGTTCAAATACCAGTTTTGGTCATGGTCTTTAATACATGTATGCCTCACTAAAACTTTGCTCGTCGATGGTTCCTCTCTTTGAAGAACCGAAGTGGCTTATATAACTGTGAGAAAAACGTAGAACCGGAAAACTCTCCACTAGAACAATGGTAGCTGGCTTGGCCATTGTTACGATCGGACAGAGTAGGCTTCCCTTCCATGAATCCTCTATAGGTAGGGCCCTGCCTATCGTGGATCTAACAAGTGTAGTGATAAAGTAGTATGAACAGAGTAGTCTACCAAATATCAGAAAGTTGAAACAGTAGAGTAGTAGAATACTAGGCACTAAAAGATTCAAAAGTTGGGATATCAGAAGATTAAAATTATGTAGTGTGGTGAATTGTGGTGTAGTAGTAGAGGAAAATAGTAGTGTAGAGTAGTTATGTAGTATACGAAAAACAAAATACAAAATACAAAATATCCAAATATCCAAATATCCAAAGATCCAAAGATCCAAATATCCGAATTCATAAAATCAGACTGTTAGAATACTAGACACTATTACAGTGTGGTGTAGAGTAGTTTACTAGTGTAGAGGAGTGTAGTGTGGTATAGTGTAGTGTGGTATAGTGTAGTGTAGTTTACTAGTGTACAGTGTTTTTCAAAAGTATTCAAACCACTCTAGCAAAATTCAACAAGCCAATAATTCAAAAAGTTTCATACCTCTTTGCACAGTCTTTCAAACGAAATGGCGTATTGTTTCACACCAACTTTCATTAGAATTCAATATTCTAAATCTTACATCTGGAGGTTTGCCTTATATGTACTCTATTTGGAAGTCTAGCAGTACCAATTAAGGGTCAAAACGGACGTAACTGAACTGGTTTCTTTGTTATTTTGTATACAACAATTTTTTGAGTTGTTAACGAAATTTTTTTAATTACAGGTTTGTTTAATTTTACTAGTGTGGTTTGAAACGTTTTGCTGCGCTGGTATGAAAAGTTTGAAAAACACTGTAGTGTAGTTTACTAGTGTAGTGTAGTTTACTAGTGTAGTGTAGTTTACTAGTGTAGTATAGTATAGAGTGTAGTGTAGTAGTGTAGTGTAGTAGTGTAGTGTCGTATAGTGTAGAGTAAGGTAGTGTAGAGTAAGGTAGTGTAGTGTAGCTACAAGGTGCGACTACTATAGGCCTATACTAAGGCCAGTGCACACACTAAGAAGACCAAATCGAATTAGTGAAATATAAAGCAATTCCGAAACGGGTCTGAAACATCTTAAACATCTGAAACACCCTAAAACGATATAAAAAAAAACCCATGCAAAATATAAAACACCCACACAATATACTCCTATATGACATGATTGAAATGAGCGCGAAGATATCATATATGCTACCCACGCCGTACATCCGGAACCTCGACGCCAAGGTGTACGAACCAGCAGAAGATTCGTTTCTCCTCTTGGATTGTTTGGAACACGACCTCGCCAGGCTCCAAAAATTGCAGTATCCCGTGGTATGTGAGATTGGCGGCGGCTCCGGCATAGTGTCGGCGTTTCTCCGCATGAACGTTTTCCCCAACGGCACGTTTTTCGCCACCGACGTCAATCCGGCGGCTTGTGTGGCCATCGTCGGGGCCATGTGCTCGGCTTCTTCTTTGGGAGTAGCTGATGTGTTTCAGATGAGTCTCACGCTGGCTCTCCGCCCACACACTGTGGATGTGCTCGTGTTCAACCCTCCGTACGTGCCGGCCGACAGTGTTCCGGAGATCCCCAAGGGTGCAGACGATGACGAGTGGCTTGACTTGGCGCTTTTGGGCGGTTCCGACGGCATGGTGGTCACGTGGCAGGTTCTAGACCTCCTCCACCATATTCTTAGTCCCTCGGGCGTGGCGTATATTCTCTTCTGTGCCCGGAACAACCCGGAAAAAGTGCAGGCGGAGATGGAGAGAAGGGGCTGGGCTGTTCGTCTGGTCATGACCCGTAAGGCCGGCTGGGAGGTGCTTTCCGTTTTGGAATTCCACCGTCAGACTTCAAGAGACTAGAAACAAGGACTCGAGACCAGGCACAAGGACTTGAGACCAGGCACTAGGACTCGAGACTAGGCACTAGAACTAGGGACCAGGACTAGAGGCCAAGACCAGGACTAGAACTAGAACCATTAGGGACTAGGGACCAGAACTACTGGGAAGGAGGGACTTCTAAGGAATAATGACTAGGGAATCCAAGAGCTAGGACTTCTAAGGACTAAGAACTGAAAACTACTAAGGACTAGGAACTTAAGGACTAGGACTACTAGGGACTAGTAACTCATGGACTAGTAACTCATGGACTAGTAACTCATGGACTAAGACTAGGACCACTAGGGACCAGATACCAAGGAGTGGAGTGGATACTAACACATGATTGTGATGCCTGAGTTACTAATTAATCGGTGTTCTAACGGTCATCCCCTGGTCCTTCAGGATGTCCGCATAATTCCTAACATTTGGCCGAACATTGTTTTTCTAACTGTATTGGTGTACGTTAGGAGATCAATCCAATGGTGGCATTTTCCGTCTGGACCCGGATTCCAAGTTTGGGGATTTGTTTTAATTGCGTCTAACACGCCTTTCTCTTCGTCTTGCTATCCTCGGATACTCACATTCTAGCACTCTCAATTCTGTCAAGGCAGTGCAACAGATGCTGGTACCAGGTCGTCCTTTGTGCACGACTGACTTGACCGAACGTGTGCCATCTTCCGATGGAGCTGAAATTCCTTGGTGTGTAAGACAGGAAGGTTAAGCTTGGTAGATGTCACAGAGTCAGAGTCATAGTGGTCTTTAGTCTCCAGTCTTTGACCTCTAGTCTCCAACTTCCAGTCTCTGACCTCCAGCTTCTCGATTCCTGTTGATGCGACAACAAATTTAGACCTGAATACAGGCGTATGAGGAAGATTTTGCTGCAAAACGCCAGGCTTCTGGGGTAAATTTGAGTTTCTCATTCTCTCAAAGTTGCTCGGTTGACACACTAAGTGCTTGGAGGCGAGACTTTCTATCTGCTAGAACCTCTTTTCTTCGAAGATGCCGAGTTTTTGGAAGCTACTGCCGTGGTCTTGATCTTGACTACACTTTATGCCATGGTCTTGATCTTGACTACACTTTATGGCCATGGTGGTGTGACTATCATGTTGATCCTTTGAAGGTGGGCCCATTGGGTGGCTTGGAGAGCCAAAGATAAAGGTGCTGGTGCTTTCTGGCCTTGAAGAAAATATGTGATTACAGTTGTATAACTCGGCGACTTCGTTGAGCTGCCACAAGTTCTTCTTGGAGTCGAACCTGGGTTTCTTTTTGGACTTCCACTGGGTGAAGAATGTACCATGCGGTTTTTCAATGGACTTGGGCCTGCACCTCTAGGTGGAGGTGACTTTGCGTCAACGTCCTTTGGGAGCATCGCAATGCTATGTTTTAATCAGACAGTCAGAATCCCGAAGTCCACCAGTTCTGATACGGTCGATTGTCGAGCGAGGCAGGCAGTAAACCCGAAAGTCAACCAAAACGCCATTTCACTATATAACTGGTATACTCTACTGGTATACTCTACTGGTATACTCTACTGGTATACTCTACTGGTATACTCTACTGGTATACTCTACTGGTATA
>NKZO01001717.1:0-72388 GCA_002370185.1 Metschnikowia sp. 01-655c1
CACCAATACCTAATAAATATTATAATTTATTTTATAGCTTATTGAAAACACCTGTTTGAATAAATTTTGATAAAAATATATACTCTGAATTAAAAACCTGTTCGAGAACGGTCTGGATGCCCCTCCTGCGAATCGCATTTGGACCATGCATATAGAGGCATTCCTACGAAATATCAAAGTACAAGGCACTCAAGTTGGTTGCAATATGTGATTTCAATTCCCTCGCCACCATGTCAAAGTTGGGACTTGACTATGTCTCAACCACCGACTTCTCCAACTTGCACACTCGCGAAAGCACCCATTTGTCAATCTTGCTAACCTTGTGGAAGGTGTTGAACATGTGAGATGTGCTGACTCGTGTATGCAGGTAATGTGTTACCTGAAGTACAACAGAATTGGACAAGCCTCATAAGGTTCCGAGGAACGGATGAGTGCAGACTAGTATTGTATCCGGGTCTTGGCGTCAGGAGTAGTCAGGTTTGACTTTAGACAAAGTATTACCAAGTCTGGTGCAGGAGCAAGGAGTTTAAGGTGAAAATGGTATATACAGAGGGGATTCCGCTCTACCTAGAGCGGTATCACAAGTAACCATAATATCACGGATCTCCTGGTACACATTAGTAGCACAACTAAGATAGAAAGAAATAAACAAAGACATAACCGTTCCGGATCATGAACTCAAGAGCGGTAAACTTCAACAGAAGGTACTGGCTGTTCGAAGTCCTAGAGGTTTCCAAGAAGATACTTGAACGTGACTCTCATTTTACGGACATTTTCCAATCCTCTTTTGAGAACTTCTTGGCTGACACTGATGTCTTGAGTGTAGTTGGACGTTGGCACTTATAGTCTGAGCTCATCCACCACAAGAGCAGGAACAAAAGGCTATTCTAGTCTACTCTTAACTATTTACTACTCTAGGCTACTTACTCCACTGTATTATACACTGGATACTGTTAGGACTGTTAACACTGTTAGGCCTGTTATCACTGTTAGGCCTGTTATCACTGTTAGAGTGTCAGACTCTGTTATAGCACTCTAATGTAAACTCTAATCTAAACTCTAATCTAAACTCTAAAACTTTGCCACTAAGACAGTCACTCTACGACTATCACACCAAGACTCGACTTTGCGTATACCCAATAGCAGTTGCAGTGCATTCAGTGACTCAAATCTCCCACGTGAGCTTCGTAACCAATACTTTGAGCAGACTTTTGGAGATTTCTCGAAGAAATACTTGTCAAAAAGCGATTGGTCTGTCTTGAATTCCTACTCCAACAAGAGCTATAAAGATAAACAAAAGTTCAAGGACTCAGCCAAGATTTCTTCAAAACCCGGCAACCATTTACAGGCTTCAAGATCGGGGTACTTGGCCAAGTCACGTAATGTGCCCATGAAACCTAGTCGCAGCGGAGTGATACAATCCCGGAAAAAGGACGTGAATTTCAATAAATACTATTGAGTCATATTCCCATAGCTATTGTTGAGCAGTAAAGCGTGACCTCCGGGGTGGCTTGATTTTATTACATGCAAAACCATACCGGTACTCTTTTTACAGAAGGAATACTCCACTGTATTAGAATACTGCCTATGGTGGATGTAACAAATACGATATTTTTTGATGTTTCTCGAGGATCCGAGATTCATCCCCATCAAAATTTTATATCTATATGTTTCCAATAGATGGAAATTATTGATAATACGATGATGTTAGTCCAAGACGTGTGGAATAAGACCCATATAGGGATTGAGCAGTGCCCAGTAAATTATCTACACTCTACTCTACCCTTCTATAAAATATGCAGCTCTACTCTACCCTTCTATAAAATATGCAGCTCTACTATCTACTCCACTGTAATATAACTATGTCTAGCCTTTGAGCTGTCTACTATTCGATCTTCTGTGTAATCTACCCCTGAAGTATACACTCTAACACAGCAGCTTTTTATGTCTTTACTGTGTTTAACTGTATTTCACTGTGTTTCAGTGTCCTATCCAATTACTTATATGAATACCTCAGGTGATTTCTTAGAGACTTTTGAGACTTTTGAGTGGAATTTTTGGATGTCTTGGTACACCATTTATGAGGACAACAGAAAGCAACAGTATAGAGATCTCGTCTAGAACAAAGTGTAGAGCCCGAACCTACAACATAAGACACTAAACAAAGCATTGCTTAGAAAATAGACTTCAGTGCTTCCTCCCTACCCCTTTTTTCTCCTTTTCTGGCTACTCCTTTTTTTTTCTTTTTGCTTTTCTGCCAAGACTTTTTCCCCCTTTTCCTACACTTTTCCCTTTGTCTGTCCATATTCTTCTCTATTGTCCAAAGCTTCGTTTCTTGCTTGTCACGTGCGGCCGCGGCCACGCTCTCGTCACGTATACTGAGCAACCTCACTCCCCACACTCTCTCTCACTACTATACTCCACCAGACAATCCACCCCTACACCACCTCATTAGATTGAATAAAGTTCGATCAGAAATTACACTAGAAATCAATAGAAATCGACGAGACATCGACGAGACATCGCTAGAAAAGAGGTTCCAGATTTTGTTAGAATTTTGAGTCAAATTGGAGTCAGAATTCAGAAATCACCGTTTTTTAGTTGATTTTGAGTCAAATTCGAGTCAAAAAATTTGGAAATCACCGTTATTTACTACTCAATTCCCCCTCAATCTCAAACCATGTCGTCCCATTTAAACGCCTCGCTCTTTCGTTTGAAGCTCATTGATGCCTTGCGAGCAGGTGACGAGGCCAAGGTCCATGCCCTAGTCCAAAACTTACGTGCCGTGGACTCAACCGTCGATAACCGAGAGTTGGTCAAGTTGCGTGATACCATTCTTCACTTTGCTGTCCAAGTAAGTCCCTTGAGCTTGGTGCAGAGCTTGGTGCAGAATAAGGAATATGACCTTGATATCAATGCGCAGGACTCCGATGGGAATACCCCATTACATTTGGCTGTATATGCGTCCCGCTTCAATGTGGTCAAATACTTGATGAGTTTGCCTGATATCAACGACACGGTTTTGAACAACGATAAGAACCAGCCGGTGGAGTTGGCCCGCGATGCTAACGTGGCGCAGTTGATGCAGGTGGAACGGGCCAAGTTCGTCGAGGTGGCCGCTACCAATTTACGCAAGTACTTCAGCAACCGGGACTTTGAGAACTTGGAGAACCTCATGGTTAACAATGTGCGTGCGGCCGAGTTGTTGGATATCAATGGTGCGGACCCGGAAACGGGCAATACTGTGCTCCATGAGTTCATTGCCAAGGAGGATCTCCAGATGTGTGAGTGGATCTTGAAGCATGGCGGAGACCCTTTCAAGAGGGATATCCACGGCAAACTCCCCATTGATTTGGTGTCCCATAAGAGCGACCCCATTAGACGTCTCTTGAAGAGTGCCAGCAAGGACCAGAATATGATGGAGCCCACCAACAACGGACCCAATGGCGCTGTGCCGGGAGGTGCTCCTACTTACAAAGGTTACTTGCGCAAATGGACCAACTTTGCTTCGGGCTACAAGTTGCGTTACTTTGTGTTGGACCAGTACGGCATTCTCTCCTACTACACCAACCAGAACGATACGAACAACGCGTGCAGAGGCTCTCTCAACCTCGGCTACGCCACGCTTCATTTGGACTCTTCTGAGAAGTTGAAGTTTGAAATCATCGGCAAAAACGGTATCAAATGGCACCTCAAGGCTAACCATCCGGTGGAGACCAACAGATGGGTATGGACGTTGCAAAATGCCACCACGATTTCCAAAGATGCTATCCGGAGAGGCAATAGCAAGCTGTCCCGGTCTACACCTTCGGTGGACGAGTCGGCTATCAAATTGTCGGAAGAACATGCTCCTGTCAACGAAGAAGAGGAGAAAAAGAGACGCTTGTTGCACATTCCGGGCCGCAGACGGCTGCACCACAAGAAAACTCCAAGTCAAGTCTCCATCGCCTCCTTCACTTCCGATGCTGAAGATAACAGTTCGGTGAATTCGTTCGACACTCAGAGCAAACAAGCTTCTACACAGGCCAACAATGCAGGCGATCTTCCCCAGATCAACGAAAAGGGTGGTGCTATGCCCAGACTCAGCATTGATCACGGAGCCGTGGAGGATTTCGACTACGACTTGGAAGAAAGTGGAGATTCTGACATTGGGTCTTTGAACTTGGACACGCCCGAGGGAAAAGCTTCCAACGAGCAAATGTTCTCCACCAAACGCTCTCTTCTTATTGAGATCGCCAGTCTTTCTGACTTGTTCAAGGCCCTTGGCAGTGGGTCTGCTGATTCAGCAATTGATACCGATACTTATCGCGTTGGTTCCAACACCTTGAACAACATGAGACTGTTGTTTGAGCTGTACGATTCTCTCATGCAGAAAAGAGAGGCTAAGCTCGCCAAGAAGATCGAAAGACAACAGGAGGTCAATAAGTTGTGGGAGAGTTCTATCAGACAATTGGAAACAGAGATCCAGAAGCACGAACAAACTCTTGCTCAATACGAGGGCAAGAAATATAAGTTGAGAAAGCTTCTTGAGTCCAAGGGTATTTCTTCTCCACAGGTCAACAATGAGCTGGCCTCTGGAGTTATGGAGAGAGGCTCCTCTCAAAGTGCAGGTGGTGAAGTTGCACAGGAAGAGAATGAAGATAGCGAAATCCTTAATGATTTCCTTTACAATTCCGATGACGAGTTCTTTGATGCTGACGATTTCGACGATGCGCTTGAAGAGCCATTTGAAAGTCCGGTTGTTGAAAAAGCACAGGCTAAATCCGACGTTGCTCCACAAGAGAGTCCTGAGGCAATCTCTAAGGTTAAAACTGAAGAGGGACCTCAAGGCAGACTTGAAGGTGAGTCTCAAAAGGCTAAGCAGAAACAATTGGATGAAGAGGGCTCTTTCCTTGGCTACGAGAAACCTCCCAGAGAGAAACTCGCCATGGACGAAGATAACAGACCCAAGGTGGGCTTGTGGGGTATTTTGAAATCGATGATTGGTCAGGACATGACTAAGATGACGTTACCGGTTTGTTTCAACGAGTGTACATCTTTGCTTCAACGGTTGGCAGAGGATATCGAGTACAACGATTTGTTGACCAAAGCAGCCTCTATCGACGACTCCACCTTGAGACTTGTCTTTGTTGCCACGTTTGCTGCTTCGGAGTATGCATCCACAACCAACCGGATTGCCAAGCCATTCAATCCCCTTTTGGGTGAGACGTTTGAGTACGCTAGACCTGATCAGAACTTTAGGTTGTTGACAGAACAAGTTAGTCACCATCCACCCATCAGTGCATGTCATGCTGAATCCGCCAAATGGGACTACTTCGGAGAAAACGCCGTGGACCCTCAGTTTCGGGGCCGTTCTTTCGATGTCAAACACTTGGGTAAGATGTTCTGTACGATCCGGCCGGATGCAGGAGTGGTCAATACAAAGGGAGAAAAGGTGTCTGAAGAATTATACAGTTGGAAGAAGGTCAATACTTCGGTTATTGGTATCATCACAGGTTCTCCCTCCGTGGATAACTTTGGTACCATGGAAGTACGCAACCACACCACCGGAGACGTGATCCACGTGGAGATGAAGCAAAGAGGATGGAAAGCTTCTTCCGCGTATCAATTGACTGGAACAGTGTGTGACGCCAAAGGAGCATCTCAATGGGCCATCGGAGGCCACTGGAACTCCAAGATCTTTGCCAAGAAAGTGAGTGCCGACTACGACTCCAAGAAGAAGGAATCGCTCAGCGAAGGAGACGAGCCTTCGTCCGATTACTACAGTGGAACGCGGTTCCTTGTTTGGCAAGCCGCACCCAGACCCAAGGTGCCGTTCAACTTGACGTCTTTCGCCATTACCTTGAACGACTTGAACGAAAACCTCAAGCAATGGTTGGCACCCACGGATACCCGGTTGAGACCCGATCAAAGGGCCATGGAGGATGGACGCTACGACGATGCTGCTCGTGAAAAGACCCGTGTGGAGAATAAGCAGAGAGCAGCCAAGAAGGCACGTGACCAGACACGCCAAACTTATAAGCCCAACTGGTTTATCAAGCTGAAACACCCGGTGACGGGCGATCCATACTGGCACTTCAATGGCGATTACTGGGTCAAGAGAAAAAACCACGAGTTGGCTGGAACTGGCGATATTTACTAATGCCTGCATCGAGTCTAGAAGTTATTTACTGGGCAATACTCTGAATAGCAGACTAGGATTGGATCTTTGTTTGATAAGTCAATCTGAATATTAACAACTATTTATTTTAATATTCTGTAACCTACATTAGAATGTGTCTAGACAGTAAGTTATAGTTTTAATCTATTGTCCTGCAGATACCCGTATTTCATTCTGCAGATAGGGTATTTGCTACGAGGGAGGCCGGAATTGGAAGGTGCAGCTGCAAACACCCGTGCACCCGGCTACCTCAGTACAAAAAGGCCCAACGCAAGTGGCCCTTTTTCAATAGTACTATTCTATAAAATGTATTTCTAGAATGCTGGAATTCCGGAAATCACAGTGATCTTTTTGGATTCATAAAATTCGAGGTGGGTCAAAATCTAATGGTATGGTAGCTGGTGAATTCCGGCCGCGACCGGTATTCCGAGGTTCCAAATCCGGTCCTACTCTAACCCCCCTTCATATGCAAAGAAAAGTGACTTTTACCAAAATATTCCAGTGTATTTATATAATGTGCTAAAAAATTTCCATGTAAGCCAATTCTTTAGAGATTTCACCCCAATTGGGGTGTACTAGATGAATTCTAGTGAGTTTTGTTCAGGAAAATCGAGTTCAAATGAGGTTTAATCAAAATAATTAGTACGTACAACATTTTCATAGTTCAATATATTATGCAGAACACCATTTCTTTCGAAAATTCGAATTTCAATACATAACAGTTTATGCTCTTGTTCATGTCAATATGCAGGTCATATCACACTCAGCCTTATTCACCATACTCTACCATACTGATACTTCTCTTGGTGCCCATAGATCGTACTACTATACACTAGAACTGTTCAATAACATTTGCCTTTATGCAGCTTATGTACGGGTATTTCTCTTTGCCTAACGCAACCTATTTCTTGACCACCATTATGTCATTAAATTCTGGTATAGTATGGTATCGTCTGGTTAGTATGGTTAGTATGATTTATCAGCTTTATTATGATTTGGTATGACTTGGTATGACTCACAATAATACTAATAATGTTTATCGTGATTTTTAGTCTAAAATGTCAAACATGTAGGTTATCAAGGTCTCTATTTTTTTTTTTTTTTGCTTGGCTATAAAGCTCCAATACTACTGAGAATGGTAGTGTGTTTACCGATATTAGGACTCACCACAAGTATGTTGATCTCACTATCACAAAGTGCAGTCTCAGTAACATCTCCACAAAAAAGGACAAATAATCACATTATGTCTATTGAGAATGTTTTTCCCTGGTTAGTTACAGATTTCCAGTCAAGGGTGGTTGAAATTGGTGTTATAAGATATCGAGGTTTGGGTGCGAAAAAATACAAACCTCAATATTCTTGCATCAGCGTACATTTATTATATTCTTTCATCATACATTTATTATATTCTTTTATCATACATTTATAATACTCTTTTAGTTATCTCTATATACCGGATCATATAGACCAATATATGTTAGCATCTAGTGGTTTATGTTATGTTCTTTGATACATTTATGCCTAACTAAAACTATATTCGTTGGTGGATCCTCAGGAAGGGGAACCGAATCGGCTTATAAAACTTTTAGAGAAATCGAAAACCTCCATCAGAACAATTGCCAGGCCATCATTTGAAGTACTACAATGGTCATTGCAGACTCTGTATCAGGCCTATCATAGTACTTCGTACAACGTTGCAATGGCCATTATTACGATCGGACAGAGTAAAGTTCATATTTTCTGGCTATCGTGGATCTATCAGTGTATCAAATTTTGGATACTTTATATTATCAAATATAGTTAGATCCGCTATAGGCAGGTCCCTACCCATAGATGTTAGATCCACTATAGGCAGGGCCCTACCTATAAAGGATTCATGAAGCCTACTCTGTCCGATCATAATAATGGCCATTCCAAACGTCGTATCATGGCTTTCGGCCATCATTGCACGAAGTGCTATGATGGTTACCATTGTTATAGTGGAGAGTTTTTCGGTAAGACCTTTCTCTCAAATTTATATAAGCCACTACGGTTGGTCGCCTTTAGGAACCATCAACTAATACAAGTTTAGGTAACATACGTTATAAAGAACATAACAATAGAGGTATTATAAAGCTTATGCTTATTCAATGGCCCATAATGCTGCCTCCTCAGTTACCATGGCACGAAGTTCCAGGATGAATGTGAAGATTCTCATCCAAAGAGCCTGGAAATCTAGAAACTCTCAATCAAAAAAAGTCAGACTAGTTCTTTACTGTAAATCTTTTTATTGTGGCCAAATAAGGAGTATCGCTATATTTGCAGTATCTGAGTGGTCGGAACCCAACACTGTCATAAGTATTACCATAAGTACCAAGTACTAAAATACAACCACGGAAATAATAATTTCACTAGAATAAGTAACAAACACTTCATTCAAGAAAACGAAGGACAAAAAGATTGCAGCACCACAATTTCACACATGGTCTCCCACTGCATTACTCACTGTGGCCCTAAGTGGCTTGACTAACGTTGATCGGACGGGAAACAGTATTTTCCACTTGGTATGGCCGCAACCGAAAGTCAAATGTTTTGCTTTTCTACACTAAGTAGATTCAAACACCACTCATGTCCAAGAAAGGACTTAAATAAAACCTATTTAACTATTTTTTACTACTAAACTGTAATCTATACTATATATTCCCTTCTTTCTATTACATAAAATTGTCCTGTCTACTGTCTACTATAGTAATACGTAGTACTTAGTGAGTAGCAAGTAGCAAGTAGTAAGTAGTAAGTAGTAAGTAGTAATTAGGGTCGGTTTCCCAGAGTCGCTTTATCTAAACCCCTATTTTTCGAGCCGATTCGCCGGGTCTAGACCTTTACAGTTTGATTCCCTTCAAAATATCTTCAACTTCTCTCCTTGAGGAATCACCAGCTACCCAAAAAAGCAAATTCCCGGACCTACCTCATCAACTTTTTCCCACAAAACTCAGTTCAAAACACAGAAAAAGATAACCATTCTGCTCCTACAACACTCTACTATTACCCCGTTCTTTAATAGTATCTAGTTAAGGCACTAAGGATAGTTTTTATATTTGGACCTGCATATAAGCATTTCCACCAAATCACACACCTCTACCCCCCACACTACACTACACATTAGCTACAAAACTTAATAGTTATCTCCAACTAATCAGGAACACTGCACTATACAGTATATTACTCAATATTATTTCCCCAAATAGTAGTGTTTGGGGTGGAGATGCTTGGTCCTGCATGGTGCACATTGCGATGAGAAAAAGCATCGCTACTCCACACTTTCCACTTCACACCACATACTATGGGCAAAAAAAGCAGCAAGCGGAACCCCAGGGACCAAGAGTCGCAGACTACGCCAATTTTTGAGGTCAAATATACAGACCCCCTTTTTTCCGTGGCAGCACACCCCTCCAAACCGGTGATTTTATCGGGATTAGGCACCGGTCATGTATACTGCCATACATATGATGCCGAGGAGCTAGAAAGTCGGCTTTTGAGCAACAAAACCGAGTACCTCAAAGCAGAAAAGGGTAAGCACGGTAAAAATTTGGGCAAACCCGTGGTGTCGGGGCTTCAAACGCGGTGGTGGGAGTATGTTTCCGACCATAGTGACATGACGCACAGCCAAGGCATTTCCACCGGGTGGAAGACCAAGCGGCACAAAGGGTCGTGCAGGTCGGTCATTTTCGAAACTCTCCAAGGGTCAGTAGGGGACCACGTATATACAGGAGGTACGGACCATATCATCAAAAAAGCCGCCAGTGAAACAGGAAAAGTGGTGGCCCGCGCAGATATCAGCGCGTATCTTACTGACAAAGATGCAATAACCACGCTCACCCAATCCACATCTAACCCCTTTCTTTTGGCCGGCACCCAAAACGGATCCGTTCTAGTGTACGACAGCAGAAACCTCGGCGACAAGTTACGGTTCGACAAGTTGCTGCAAGTGCACGAAGACACGGTGACGCAAATATTGGGCATGCCAGATGTTTCAGCCTACCACTACCTCTCTTTGGGCAGTTCCACATTGACGCATTTGGATATCCGAAAAGGCATAGTCACGCAATCAGAGGACCAAGGCGACGAATTGCTCTCGATGTGTTACCCCTCTGAATTTGTCAGTGGAGGCAAAAACGATACGGTGGTTGTTTCGCACGGCGAAGGGGTTCTCACGACGTGGAGAAACTCCATCAACAAGTTGACGGATCCAGTGTCGCGCATCAAGATCAACAAAAACGCTTCGATCGACGCGCTCATTCCAACCATGAACATGGGCAGCGCGGGGCTCGCGGACTGCGTGTGGTGCGGCGACAGCGACGGGCTTTTGCACCGGGTGGACTACAAGCGGGGGCGTGTGCAGGAGGTCCGGGTCCATTCCAGCAGTAGAGAAGGAACGGACGAGGTGGGCAATTTGGATATTGATTATGATTATAGGTTGGTGAGTTCGGGGTTGGAGACGCTCAAGATCTGGGGTCACGGAGAGAGTCACAGTGAGAGAGAGAGTGGCAGTGAGAGTGAGAGTGAGAGTGACAGTGAGGATGGAAGTGAGAGTATTGGAAGTGATAGTGATATTGGAAGTGATAGTGAGGATCGAGGTGACAGTGATGATGGAGGTGAGAGTGAGGATGGAAGTGACCTTGGAGGTGTAGGAAGTGACAGTGAGGGTGGAAATGACAGTGAAGACGATGGAAGTGACAATGAAGACAATGGTAGTGGTGGAAGGGTCAAGAGAGGTAAGCTGAAGAAGATCAACCTCAACGCCAATACCGAAAAGAACCAGGAACCCAAGAAGAAGAAACTCAAAGTCAAGAAGTTGCCTGTCAACAAAGGCATTGCCCGGTTCGACGGATTATAGTCGAGAGTAGCCAGAATTGGTTTGCGTTGAGGATACTGGAATGAGGTAGATGTCTGGATATTGGTTTTGATAGGTCTGTTTCTAGTGACTTTGGGAGTTCAGTTGGGAATGACTGGAGACATCACTGGGTGGCTGCTTGAGATATGGCTGCAAATGATCTGTATTGTCCATCAGGCTTCTCGAAGTGTTAGTATAGCACTGGAGTTCTACCACGACTCAATTCTATCTAGAATTAACCTTAGGAAACTAACCCAAGAATGTTATAGTACTAGAATACAGTAAGGAGTATGCTAGAGTTACTAGAGTTCAGGTATACAGAGTTCACTAGAGTTCAGGTATACAGAGTTCACTAGAGTTCAGGTATACAGAGTGTACCAGAGTTCAGGTATACTAGAATAGTGTACAATAATGGCACAAGACGGGAACAAGCTACAGAAGTAGTACTACTGTAGTAGCATCAAAGAGAAAGGCTAAAGTGATTCTTTAAAGGTGGTCGTATCTACAGCTATAGATAGATATAGACAGGTACAGTGAGTACAGTGGGTACAATAGGTATAGTAGGTACAATAGGTACAATAGGTACAATAGGTACACTAGGTAAAGTAGGTACAGTAGGTTGCAGTTATGGATAACACCTTCTCATTATATAAATACTGAGTATATGACGGTCTCTAATAACTTTTCTACAACACAGTATAAGTATAATTTCTGACGACTCCGAATGGTATTCTTGGTCATTAACAGGTACTGAAACTGCCAAATCTCAATTGAAGTTATCTCTTAGCAATCAATTTGCCTATCTTATCTTGCTTTGTTAGCTGATAAATCTCGTTACCAATGTCCAGTCTTCAGCAAATTCTACGTGGATACCATAATACCCACTACTGCTGTCTTTAGTAAATCCACACACTAAACTACTATTACACACATCCACACATTAAACTACTATTACACACATCCCCACCACTATAAATTAACCCACACGTTAACCTACACATTAATACTCTTCCACTATACTCTTCCACTATACTCTTCCACTATACTCTTCCACTATACTCTTCCACTATACTCTTCCACTATACTCTCCCACTATAAGCACCGACTAATACTCACCCACAATGCAATTGAACACACTAAATCGACCAAATTCCACGTATGATCACTGGTGAACTCAAGAGGGACACTGTCTCTCATGGCAAGGCTTATTGTGTGTCCAGAAACAAAGCTTCTGAGGGAGATCTCTTTGTGTTGCCCACAATTACCCACTCTCGCAGATCTGTTTTACCCTTTGCTCCCTTTTATATGATCATCTTATGGTGAGTATCAATTGCAATAAGAATTCGTAAGCTCGCATAGGAGATTACTGGTGCGAATGTCTCTTCATAGTCAATACCATCCACTTGAGTATAAACCTGCCACTTCTACTTTTGAACTACGCAAAAGACTACAACCTTAGGCTGAGCTGAGGTATATGTTTGTGAATAAATACTTTCATCTAAGAGATATAATAATGAACTTTATGAACTTTATGATGATACTCTTCCTATTTTAGAACTTCAACCCACACCCAGCTGCGGACTTAAAATATAACATAGATATGATTATAATAATTTCGGTTTAGTTCTTTGCTAAATGGAAATAAAATGAAAGCATGTCTGTTAGATCCACCATAAGTAGTGCCCTACCTATTGAGGTATTTTGAGCCTACACTGTCTAATCCTAACAATGGCCACTTCAAGACGCTGCGGCCCAACAGCGTACGATGCTGGGACGGCGCTCATCGCTATTGTTATTGGGCTAAGCCTCACGTGCACCCTCTCTTACAACTATATAAGCACCTCAGATTCCTCCCTAGGAGGAATCATCGGAGAATGAATATAAGAACCAGAGTACCTAACGTAAACCGGAGCATAACAATATCAATAGCTATTAAGTATAACCTTCCGAAATAAATGGCTAAAATATAAAGAAACTCATTAATGATATAAAAAAAGCTTCAATGATATTATTGCTGTAGCTAAAACTTATGCTAATTGTTAGGTTCTAGTTGTTGCGTCAGGTACTCTGTTTACTATGTTATTCGCCGATGATTCCTCAGAAGGATGAATCTGGTCTACTTAAGTAGTAGTTGGCTATGGAGTTAGAATATCCTGCAGAGTTAAAGATAGGTACAAAGGGAAACTCTCCACATTATATCCCGGTACTTAGGGTTTATCACATTCCCTCCTAGTACCTCGTACAGTGATGGTGGAGGTGTGACACAGTGGAAGGACCATTGGTAGGATTAGACAGCGTAGGATTCATGAATCCTCTATAGACAGTGCCCTGCCTATTGTGGATCTAACAATATACTACACTATACTATACTATACTACTCTTCTCTCCATTCTACTATACCACACTAACGACACTACACTATACCATATTGTACTAGTACTTCTACTACTAGTACTAGTACTTCTACTACTAGTACTAGTACTTCTACTACTAGTACTAGTACTTCTACTACTAGTACTAGTACTACTTCTACTACTAGTACTACTTCTACCACTTGGACCAGTACCACCACTTGTAGTGCGTCGATCTGACTACTTCTACTACCTATAGTACTTTCAACTGACTCATTCATAGTACTTCTAGTGACACTTCTCTACATACTAGACACATGTAAATGAAGTGGTGTAATGTTGGTATTAGTTCTTTCGGGTCCAAGCTATTACATGTAGTCTAGAACTAGGTTACTTAGCCAAAGAACAGAGAAAGGCTCACGTCCGTTTAATTTTGCTATTTGTCTACTATCAGACATAGTGTACTACCAGACATAGTCTACTATACCACACTACACTATACCACACTACATTCCTCTGCTCCATTCCTCATACTACTATACTATAATACTGTAGAATTCTTAGTAAACATTTATTACCAGATCGTGATGATTCAAGATGATGAAGACGAACAGTTTAGAAATGGTTTTTTAATATGACAATTCAAGAAGGATTACTGAAGACTCAAGAACAGTCCACTTAAAGTGTTACTAGAAGTCCACGATACTGGTGCAATTTCCTCGTTTCGGTGGGTCCTGGACAATATCAACTAACAAACCCATTTTTGGATGCAACGCTTAAGGCAGAGTATAGAGTGGACTAGAGTATAGACTATAGACTAGAGTATAGACTATAGACTAGAGTATAGACTATAGAGCAGAGTATAGACTATAGACTAGAGTATAGACTATAGAGCAGAGTATAGACTATAGACTAGAGTATAGACTATAGAGCAGAGTATAGACTATAGACTAGAGTATAGACTATAGAGCAGAGTATAGACTATAGACTAGAGTATAGACTATAGAGCAGAGTATAGACTATAGACTAGAGTATAGACTATAGAGCAGAGTATAGACTATAGACTAGAGTATAGACTATAGAGCAGAGTATAGACTATAGACTAGAGTATAGACTATAGAGCAGAGTATAGACTATAGACTAGAGTATAGACTATAGAGCAGAGTATAGACTATAGACTAGAGTATAGACTATAGAGCAGAGTATAGACTATAGACTAGAGTATAGACTATAGAGCAGAGTATAGACTATAGACTAGAGTATAGACTATAGAGCAGAGTATAGACTATAGACTAGAGTATAGACTATAGAGCAGAGTATAGACTATAGACCAGAGTATAGACTAGAGTATAGACTAGAGTATAGACTGGAGTATGTAACATAAATCATGATTACTATCTCTACTTGTATACTGGTACTACACCAGCACTTTCGGGCACTCTACTTACTTCACTACTATACTGAGTAGAGCATTACTGTCGACGATCATACTGTGTCTACGATCATACTTCAGAAGAGCAGGGCTCAAAACCGACGAGACCGAGACATACTATACTATACTATACTATATTTTCTGTAATTTTCTCAAAGTCAATAATCATAGTATTCCCGTAGTTGCAGGAAAATTTAGTATCTCATAGTTACATCCACTATGCTACTAGTACACTATGCTACTAGTACACTATGCTACTAGTACACTATGCTACTACTACCACTTTACTCTTATGAGATGGGACTGCACAGAAGTTGGCAAGAACACTTACTGTTGAAGCTTTGCGCTGGTGTCTACTCTTATTACTGCTTTTTTATCTAATGTATACATAAAAGCGTACCCAGAGAGGTGCAGTCAAATGTAGAGAGCCAGTAATTTTTGAATCCACTCCTTTATTTATAATCATTGGACTCAACCAGAACAATTACAAGTATCACACTAATGTGGTCGTTGACTAAGTCTCTGTAGAATAAAACAAGTGCTAGGCCTGTCTATATGCAGGTCAAAGCTCTATAGTCCAAGGTACCTAAACCCTTGACCTTTAAGTTCCGAAAAAAACACAGATAAAAAAGCCCTTCATCCTTGATATTCCAAAAACGTTGGGTGCTCTTAAAACGGGTAGTTCCTTAATAGGTAGTTATTCCAAGTCGGTACTCCAAGTCGTACTCCAAGTCAGTACTGTTTCATAGTCACCTTTAGACCCACTGCTAATATCTGTTCAACTTTTACTCACTGATGATAGTCTTATCTATACTCTATGTTATATCCTGTTCAAGGCCGCTCTTCATACCCTTTCACTCCTTCACATCCGGTACACTCTATTCACATTCTGCCTTTCCCAATTGTCCCAATCTATTCCCACTGTCACAGTTCACATTCTGTCATACTGTTATACAATACCAACTATGATACCAATTTATCACTTTATGACTCGCTCGCACTCACTGTCTCGTAGAACTATGTATACAGTGTTTTTCAAAACTATTCAAACCAGGGTGACACAATGTTTGGTACTCCTTCGCGCAGTCTTTCAAACCAAATGGCGTAATGGTTTCACACCACCTTTCATCAGAATTCAATATTCTGAAATGTTAAATCTGGAGGATTGCCTCATATGTACTAAATTTGGGAGTCTTTCAGTACCAGTCAAGGGTCAAAGCGGACGGAACATTGATTGGGTGCAACCCCCGGAATTGGCTCTAGCGAGAAACC
The DNA here is from genome assembly GCA_002370185.1 of Metschnikowia sp. 01-655c1. Classification (NCBI taxonomy): domain Eukaryota; kingdom Fungi; phylum Ascomycota; class Pichiomycetes; order Serinales; family Metschnikowiaceae; genus Metschnikowia; species Metschnikowia sp. 01-655c1. The sequence continues at coordinate 16,089 of NKZO01001717.1, forward strand.
AAAACACCCGTACACCCGGCGACCTCAGCAGAAAAAGGCCCAACGCAAGCAACCATTTTTTCAAGTTACGGAACAAAGAGTGGGTTTGGTGGAATCCTGGATTTCCGGACTTTACAATGCATATTTTTGTAGTTGAAAAGGTTTGGTTGTGGCCTTTTAAAAGGTACCGTGATCTTTATGGTCACGTGACCACCGTTGAGTTCCGGTCTCGTGCTTCTTTCCACTAATACCAAAACTACTACTCCATAAATAGGCCAAATATTCAAGGAGAATCTTAATTTGGTAAAAATCGGATGCTTTAAAACAGAATTTCCCGCGCTGGTTTGGATAGTTTTGAAAAAACACTGTATGTACTACATTTGGGAGTCTTGAAATATCAATCAAGCGTGAAAACGGAAGGAACTGAAGTGGAAGGGGTACGAAACTTTTTGAATTATTGGTTTGTTTAATTTTGCTAGTGTGGTTTGAATCGTTTTGCCGGGCTGGTTTGAACAGTTTTGAAAAACACTGTAACTGGAGAGCTCACCAGGCCCAACCTAGGCCTTTCAAATTTACATCTAGAGCTGGTCGTGACCTATTCTGGACCTGATCTAGTCTAGATCTGACCTAATCTCGATCTAGTATAGACCTAGTAGAGACCTGACTTAGACCTAAAAGGTGGTTCCACAAAGGGTAGTTCCACAAAGGGTAGTTCCACATAGGGTAGTTCCTGAAATAGGCTCTTGCCTGGGCTTATCTGCCGGTCACGTGCCCTACGCACTGCACTGATAGCGGCACCTCCACCACACGCACACCCCAAAAGCGGCCCTTCCCCAGGAACCCATGGAGTTTTCAAAGGTCCTCAAGGTGGACAATGTGCTTCTTACGCGGCGCGGCCACCACCTCCGCGGCTCGCTTGTGCTTTCGCGGTTCCACATGGTGTTTTCGTTTCCGTCTGCTCAGGGCCAAAAGCCCCGGGAAATCTGGATCTGTTACCCAGTGATTGAGCGGGTGAAGAAATCCCGGGGATGTTCATGGAGCCCTGGCCAGGGAGTCAGGAGTGGACAAAATGGCCAAAATGGGCAATCTGTCGAAAATGGGCAATCTGTTCAAAATGGGCAATCTGTTCAAAATGGCCAAAGTGGGCGAAATCACCAAAATGTCCAATCTGTCCAAAATGTCCAAAATACTCCTGGTGCAAGTACTGGTGCAAATAGTACTGGTTCAAATAGGGTAGGTGGCGCGGATGGTGATGGACAAAACCTCAGTGTTGGTGCAGAAAGCGGCGAAAGTGGGTCGGTCGAAGGTGCGATCGAAGGGCTAAAAAAAAGCCCTGTGCGAGGTTTTGGCTCTGACGTGGCCGGCTCCAACGTGGCCGGCTTCGACCGCTACCTGGCCTCCAATATCCGTGTCATGTGCAAGGACTTCACCTATTACCTGTTTGACTTTGTCAACGACGCCATATGTACGGAGGTGTACGTGAACCTCAGCAGACTCGCCACGGCTGCCAAGACCAAGGGCACCATTAGCGAGTTCTATGCGTTTGAATATCGACCCAATGCCTTGGAGCTGAAACTCAACGGTGCAGGATGGACCATCTATGATCTGGATCACGAGTACCGACGCCAGGGGCTCTTGAAGGACCCTAATGACGAAGGAAGTAAACGGTGGCCATGGCGACTCACCCGCTTGAATGCAGGTTACCGCTTCTGTCCGTCGTATCCCCAGACCTTCATGGTACCCACTGCTATTTCCGATAGTGTGCTCCAGCATGCAGGCAAATTCCGGTCCAAACAGCGTGTTCCTGCAATAGTATACCGCCACAGAATGGGCCCCAATGGCAACATAATTGCCCGGTGTCTGCAGCCGTTGGTGGGGTTGAATATCCAGAACCGTTCGATGCAGGACGAGAGGTTGGTAGAGGAGATCTTCCGGTCTCAGAGCCTGGTTCTGACGGAGATAGAGCAGCCTCAGCGAAATTTAATTGTGGATCTCCGCCCAATCACCAACGCCATGGCCCAACATGCTCTCGGTGCAGGAACAGAAAACGTCGACTACTACCGGGGAAAACATACCGACGACGAAGAAACTAAGGCCAGCCCGTCACGGGCCCAGCATGTCGACAAGGTCTTCTGCAATATCGACAACATTCACATGATGAGAGACTCGCTCAATAAGCTCACGCAGATTCTCAATGATCTCGATAAAAACCCCTATGAGTCATCCCAGCTTCTTCAACAAGCATTGACGAAAACTCAGTGGCTCCACCGGCTCTCGATAATTCTCCAGAGCGTGGACCGAATCTGCAAATCCGTGCACCTCAACAATACCAATATCTTGATTCATTGTTCGGATGGCTGGGATAGAACGTCTCAAGTCTCAGCCTTGTCTCAGCTTTGCTTAGACCCATATTTCCGGACCATGCGTGGCTTCATGGTGCTTGTGGAGAAAGAGTGGATGAGTTTCGGGTTCAAATTCGCTACACGCGGCGACCACGGGGGATGTATTGGGGCCATCTTATCTTCTTCCCCCAGTGAGCCCAAACAGGATACAGGAGGAGCGGACTCGGAGCCTCAGAACCCTCTCCAGAGTCTCTCGCTCAATCCGTCTTCCAGTGGCCCCAAAACAACCGTGACGTCATTTCTCCAGAGGGCCGCCAACCACATCAAGAACACCGCGTCCAACTTGGAGAGCAGCGACAACACATCGGTGTATTCGGGAAGCAACGAGCGGTCGCCCATCTTCCACCAGTTCCTCGACTGCGTGTACCAGATCTACCGGCAGCAGCCCGACAAGTTTGAGTTCAACAGCCGGTTTTTAAAGCGGCTTTTTTACCATTCGTACTCCTGTCAGTACGGCACGTTTCTCTGCAACTCGGAGAAGAGTCTCAAGGTGGATGAAGTCTTGAGCAAGTCCACGGTATCCGTGTGGGAGTACTTCCTTTCTCGGCCAGCGGAGTTCTTGAACCCGGCCTACGATGCGGATGCAAATACCGATGTGGTGTTTTTCAATTACTCCGATGTCAAGTGGTGGCATGAATTATATGGGCGAACAGATACGGAGATGAATGGGCTTTCTAATTCACTTGATAAAAAGTTCTCGCAGCTCGACCGAACCATGTCTCCAGCCCAAGAAGGCAAGACGTGAATGTGGATAATGGGGAGTGAAAAATAAAAATGGAGTTGCTGGTTTGATCCATGAGTAATTGAGCTGGGGTATTCGAGTGTCGAAGAGCATAATATACCAGGTGATCGATTACTTGAATAATTTGCTGGGATGATAACTACTACAATACTATACCTCGACTGGTACCAATGATTAGTGTCCGTGCAATACCATAGTCGGTACAGAGTCAGTCGGAGTCAATCAGAGTCAATCATAGTCAGTCGGAGTCGATACAGTCAGTACAGTCAGTACAAGCCAGAAGTATATTGGTTAGTGGTGCAGTCGGTTGGCAGTGCTGGTGCAGAAAGGGTATGAAATTGAAGATATTGGCTTCACTCATCCCCCAAAACCGTTCATTCCCTAAGACTCAATCCATCTACTAACTTTACCAATATTCATCGATGAATGGTGATTCCTGTCAAGTATTAGAGACTCCAAGTTTCTTTAGAAATGGGAAACACTATGACTTATTCTATGCACTGCATAAATTACCGATGTGAATTTCTGTGAATTACCGATAGTTGGCAATTATGACTAGAATGTTAAGTAGGCTATATAGAATAGAGCAAGACCAATGCATAGTAGTCATAGTAGTCATAGTACTATCCCAGCCGAATTTTTATCTTTTTCACAACTACTATGTAATTTAATGGTGGCACTAAGCATCCAGTTCAGTCCATTAGCTTATATGTGATAGAGATCCTTCCGGATAAAAAAATGGGTTATATTAAGGTTATGAGCCCGCGATCTTGTGTTATGAGCCCTGTACACTTACTATAACCATAAAAAAAAGCTTTGACCGTCCACCAAAATGTATTACTCTCCCAAGTCTTTGTAGATACATTCCTTTACAAAATCTCTTTCACATAAGAGCTTAAACTTGCTGATCTGAATATCAGAAATACTGATAATCTATGACCATTTATATGCGCTTACGCGGGTATGCGCTTATACTACCTTAAACACTACCTCTCCATTTCATCCAACCTAATACACTACTCTACTCTGTCATTTATGTGATACCCATTACCTTCTACTCCTGCACATAAACTATATCACTATACTACTTACAGTACCTAATGGAGTATGCCTTCCATAGTTAGGTATGGTATATAGCATTGGACTGTCCTATACAGTGAGCCAAAGAAGTAAATTAAGCAGGTCTCTCCCGATCCTTAAACACTATAGCCAAAAATTACTTCTCCTTTTTATATCTACTTCCCCAAAACTAATTCTTTTTTACCGGCTTGAAAAATTGACTGGATTCACTTTTACTAAGGTCGTGCGCCACTCATAACTACTCCTAACTCTATTCACTAACCAACCACACAAACTCCTAATAATCAAAACTACCCAAAAGTACTAATAATAACAAACTTTTTACCACTATAAATAATCAAGTACCCCTAGCCTCAACTACAAACCCATCACCAAACTCCCCATTCTTGCTCTGCCTCGGACCACAGCTTATCTTTTTCATCTATGCGCGCCGGGGTATCTGCACTCCCACCATCGGCCGTCCGATTCGGTACTTCACAGCCACGTCTAAACGACCCAACCACTTGTCACTTCTCCCAAACTCCTACTAAACTTTTCCTATACAGGACTTATAACACTCTCCCAAAACTCCTTATAAATAGTTAGTGTGTTTTAACCTGCACAAACCACCAAAACACGTCCTTCTGTTCAACTGCTGACATGACGCTTAATAGTGGGTATAGTATGCATAAAAGGGTGGTCAGAATGTACTCCCGCCTAGCCCCCAAATTAACATGTGGGCCCCAAGGAGTGGAGGGAAGACTACCGTCGACATTCCACAAAAGCGTGGAAAACGACCACACCAGCGTGGCCATCGTGGACCCGTACCTCATCTACCAGAACTATGTGAAAATGGGAAAATTGCAGAAAGATGAGCTGCAGCTCCGGGCCATGAAGGAGTTCCAAAAGCTATTCTATAGACTTGTGGATTACAAGCCCGAGCAGGAAATGGCCATCAAAAAGTCTCTACTCATACGGAAACTTGAGATCCTTCAGGCCCAGGAAGAGAGGCACATGACGTCACTTCGCAATGAGCCTTTATCTAGTCTCAGACAACTTTTCCGGAGAGATATCAACACCAAAAAAAAGGAGGTGGTGCGTTTTTTAACGGACGAAGAGGAATTACGCCATATTCCTTCTCCCCAGGGACTCCTCGTCAATGGAGAAGTGGGGTGTGGGAAGTCCATGCTCATGGACATTTTCGCGAATAGCTTACCTCATTACCTGAAGATGCGCTGGCACTATAGCAACTTCATATTATGGGTTTTTGGAGAGATCCATAAGATTCAGAAAGAACGTATGCTTACGGCGTCTGTTTACGGCAAGCACAAGATGACCATGGAAAACGAGTTTATACTCTTTGAAATCGCGCAGAAAATGATCCACCAGCTGACGGTATTCATGCTTGATGAGTTCATGCTTCCGGATGTGGCAGCGGCTCAAATCATCAAGATCCTCTTTACTTACTACTTTAAGCTTGGGGGTGTTTTGGTGGCCACCTCCAATAAGTTACCGGAAGAGCTCTACTCGTCTGAGTTCAATAAGGCTCGCTTCAAGTCGTTTGTGAGTATTTTGAATTCCCGGTGTATTGCCATGGACATGAACTCGCTGATCGATTATAGACAACATTTTGCTCAGAACTCCAGTGAAGAAAGCAATATGGTAGTTAAAAAGGGGAACCCTCACCACCTCAGGAAATGGACTCGCCTTGTGACCACCAAAGCATTGGGCATGGCCCAGCCAATGGCCTTGGAAAGTGTACCGTGGAAAGAGGCGCAAATTTCCGTGTATAACCGTACATCGGTGATTCCCAAAACGTATGGTGACTCGTCCGTGTGCTTCTTGGACTTCGACACTATATGCAGGGGCCTCTATAGTTCCTCCGATTATATCACTTTGGCGTCGACTTTCCAAACGGTGATTGTGGATAATGTGCCAGTGATGACATCCAAGATGAAGAATGAAGCACGTCGGTTCATTACGCTTTTGGATGCTCTCTACGAGGCCCGGTGCCAGTTATTCCTCCGCACCGAGGAAGCCTTGGACGGGCTTTTCTTCCCAGAAACAGCGGACGATGCAACCGTGAACCGGGAATTGGTGCAGCAAGAGGAGATGTTTGCCAAAACCTCCATGCAGACCTTAAACCCGTATAGGCCCAATGTGACGTCATATGACCAGGACTACGCCAAAGAGTACAATACAGACGGAGACTCGCGGCCCAAGAACTTTGCCAATGTCAAGGCATTTACTGGAGAGGACGAGAAGTTTGCATATAAAAGAGCCATTTCCCGGGTCCATGAAATGGTGGCTTCCGACCATTGGCGCAGCTCCGATAAGTGGATTCCTATCCATGAGCAAATGCGGCCCTGGGAGACTGTCCAGGAAAGCAGTGCAAAAAACAGTAGTAGTGCTGCAAAAAGTGCTACAACAAGTCAGAATAATGTCATTGCAAAAACTGACATTCTCCGTGATTCTGATCTTCATGGAGAGATTCTGCATAGAGATATCAAAGATATCAAGGTTTCGTTGAGAGAGAGCTCACCACGTGCTCTAAGTCAGCAGTACGATAAGTCGTTCCAGGAGTTCAACACCAAGGTTGCCCCTGCCTTTTTGAATCTTCTGCATTTCTGGGGCATTGGCGAGTGGACCCATGAACAGCGCAGAAAAATCAAGGACAAGATCGCTCGCACCTGGGTCAGTGGAGGAATCAAGTGACCTATCCTAGTACCGGTGGGGTTTAAGCTTTCTTTGAGGTCTGGAGTAATAAGTAAAAATAAATAGACGAAATCATTAGTGATATTAATGGTGTGTAGTATGAATGTAGAATGTGGTCTTAGCATGTAGTATTAGTATTAGTATGTAGTATGTAGAATGTGGTATTAGTATTAGTATTAGTAATAGTATTAGTATTAGTATTAGTATTAGTATTAGTATGTAGAATTTAAAATGTAGTATGTAGTATGTAGACTTTAGTATTACATCATGAGTGTTAGATTCTTGTTACGTCAGGTACTCTGTTTATTATGTTTTTTAGTTGATGATTCCTCAGAAGGAGGAATCTGAGCTGCTTATATAAGAATGCAGAAGATGTGGCTGGTGGTTGGCTGTTTAGAAGGCCTTATACAATGGACACTGCTAGTTTCAGGTAGAGAGGCTTGTTTAGTACCTCAATAGGTAGATCACTACCCATGGTGGATCTGACAATAGTACTTTAATAGTATGTGTTATGTTCTTTAATACATTTATGTCTGACTAATACCTTGCTCTTTGATGGTTTCTCAAAGAGAGGAACCGAAGTGGCTTATATAACTTTAAGAGAAACGCCATCATTGTACGAAGTACTATGATGGCCATTCCAGAATCCACTATGATGGTCGTGATACGGACTTTTCGATAGCCATTATAGTACTCCATCATATGCTCCGTCATAGGCTCCATCATAGGCTCCATCATAGGCTCCATCATAGTACTTCGTACAATGATGGACTATGCGAGACTTTATAAACTCTCAACATATACTTCGCGCAACACAATCTGCAGCCCCCAGAGTGAGACTCGAATATCCAGACCCAATTCAACACCCCCAGAAATAATAAGACCACCAAAAATTTCAAAAAAAAAATATTTCAAAAAAGGATCAGTTTTAGAAGATCGAGACCATGAAATGCAGTTTATTTAAGTTTTAAAAGAAAACCTATCTTTTGTGTTTTTGTGGTACTTCTGTGATACTTTGTTACTGTTATTTGTTACTTTGTTGGCTTCATGTGTGCAAATTTAGGAGATGTGGAATGGAAAAGGTGTTGCGAATTGTGTTGAGAATGGAGTTGCGAATGGTGTTGAGAATGGAGTTAAGAATGGAGTTCAGAAACTACTCCTCAGTGGTGCGCAGTATTGAAGTGAGGGGGTGAGGGTTGGGTCCAGAAGAGTGAAAGAGTGAGAAGAGACTCACGTTAGTACATAAAGTGCGCATTCCCTTCTTTCGTGATTATGTTATTAAGAAGGTACACCATCAAAGTACGAAGTACTATGATGGTGGAAACAACGAAGTACTATGACCAAGGAAACGACAAAGTACTATGATGACCAATGGAAACGACGAAGCATTATGATGGTGGAAACGACGAAGTACTATGATGGTGGAAACGACGAAGTACTATGACCAAGGAAACGACAAAGTACTATGATGACCAATGGAAACGACGAAGCATTATGACGACCAATGGAAACTCCGTCTTACGTTCATTATATTACATTAAAACTTCATTTATGGGGCCTGCTTTATCTTCTGATTGGGCTTCTTATGTTCTATGCGGTTAAATATGTTGGTGTGGGATTTTATATTTGATAACATTGGCACATTTTATACTGTTTTAAAAACAGGAAGCAAAGTCATGGATTGAAGATTATGAACTCCTAGTTCTGAATCCTAGTTTCTGGATATTATTCTGGCTTATTTCTGAATTAGGTTCTGAATCCTAGTTTCTGGATATTAATTCAAATACTATTTTCGGTCATGTTCTTTGATACATTTATGCCTTACTAAAACTATGTTTGTTGGTGACTCCTCAAGGCGAGGAACCGTAGTGGCTTATATAACTTTGAGAGAAACGTGGAACCGGAAAACTCTCCACTAGAACAATGGTAACCATCATTGTTCTAGTGGTATGATGGCCGAAAGCCATGATACGGTGTTTGGAATGGCCATTGTTATGATCGGACAGTAGGCTTCATGAATCCTTTATAGGTAGGGCCCTGCCTATAGTGGATCTAACAGTATGATAATAGTATAATAATAGTATGATAATAGTATGATAATAGTATGGTAATAGTATAGTAATAGTAGCTGGTGAGTTTGAATATAATTTTATAGATATTATAGTTGTGGTATAAAAGTATAGAAATAGTCATGGTGGCAATCTTTGATTCTATCTTGACGAGGTTAGTTATCAGGGACTGATTTCATATACATTTATTTAGAATACACTGTCCATAAAGTTCACACCACATACTGTATAAATATTATCTATTACATTATCGCTTTATTACTTCCCTTTATTGCTTCCCTTTATCACTTCCGTTTATTACTATTTTGTTTATTTATTGTATTAGTGTCAACACCCTTACTAATACTGTCTGTGGTGTATTCGCAATTCCTGGGGATTTCACAGCAATTTTTCACAACGCAGGTACAACCAGACACCAAGTCTATCAACTACCATTGAAATAAATCCATTCTATTCACCTTGCTTTCTTACCTATTTCACTCTACCTATTTTACTACACTTCTATTTTCTCTATCTAGCTCTAATGGCTGGACACGGTTCAGGTCTCACTGTGCGGTACCGAGGCACTGTATAAGTGAGACAAGGACAGTACCCACTACACTACATTCTACACTACATTCTACACTACATTCTACACTACTATATACTTCCTTATATACACTACTATACACTACGATACACTACCCGAACTATTATACACTACCGTACCTTTCTGAGAAAACAGCACTTGGTGTCTCTAGCACCGCAGCCACTCACGTGACTTTGGTTATGTGAAGGCTCACCCCAATATAAAAGGACAAGCTCCTGCTATTTTAGGGTATCGAAATGTATATTAACCGAGGGAAGAGATGCCAAGATATCTCCCTACACCAGGCCCACTATTAATCAGTGTAGATGTACTGATGTTTACTAAGGACGTGGACCGTTTCTTCACATACACTACGCTCCACACTACACTCCACACTACATTCTCACACTACTATATACCACACTACATACTACACTCTACACTCTCACTCTACACTCTCACTCTACACTCTCACTCTACACTCTCACACTATATACTACACTCTACACTACACTCTACACTACACTCTAAACACTACACTAAAAAACTGTGAGAGCCACCTTCGAGTGCTCTAGAGACAGAGCAGCTAGAAAAAAAAAGACAAAAAACAAAATAGTTACAACAGTGTCATACCAAAAGTATAGAAGGAGTCCAAAACACGAATAACGAATTGGTGAAAAAAGTAGTGAAAAAAATTCGGAAATATACTCCAGTATACAGTGTTTTTCAAAACTATTCAAACGAGCGCACCAAAGCTATTCAAACCACACTAGCAAAATTAAAAAAACCAAGTTTCGTACCCCTTCCAGTTCAGTTCCGTCCGTTTTAACCCTGATTGGTACTGCAAGACTCGCAAATGTAGTCATATGAGGCAAACCACCAGATTTAAGATTTCAGAATATTGAATTCTAATGAAAGTTGACGTGAAACATTACGCCATTTGGTTTGAAAGACTGTGCGAAGGATACGAAGCTTTCTGAATTATTGGTTTGTTTAATTGTGCTAGTGTGGTTTGAATAGTTTTGAAAAACACTGTACTCGGTTGTAGTTTAGCATTTGCAGCTTCGCGTTCAGCCGAGGAACACAGCGCACATGCCCTACTCCGCGCTCCACTCCACTCCACACCAAACCGTATTCACCACCACACGACTACCACCAACTTCCTCCACTTCCGTACCGACCGATCTCAATTTAGATATTCCAATTCAAATATTCCAATTCAAATACTCCAATATATAGAAGGACTGCACAGTACCAGAATCCCAGAGTACATTCAGTTCTGTCCAGAGTATAGTTAATAGGCCCAGATATTACACTCCCATATATAGTCCCATATATTCTTGGAGATCACCAGTGCAAGAAACTGGACTAATACAAGAAACTGGACTATACAAGAAACTGAACCAATACAACAAACTGGACCAGATCAAGTGACACCCAGAACACATTGACACCCAGAACACATTGACCAATGACGGTGCTCACAGCTGAACGTCTTGTCAAGTTGGCTTACAAGTACCCCACGTTGTACCACAACTGGTACATCCTTGCATCCACAGCACTCACGGTGGTCAATGAGCCCCAGGAAATCGGCAAGGTGTTGCATTTTGCCTTAAGACAGCAGCTCCTCGAGGTGCTGCCTTCCATGGAGAAACTGCTCCTAACTGATGGGTACCTCCTCAAGTTGGCCGAGGACTCCATAGCCTCTGCAGCCAAATATGCGGAGTTTCTGGCCATTGGTGTCAACTTGCCGGATATCTTGATCCCCTATACTTACCACGATAAGCTTCCGCTTCCTTATAAGTATAGTCGTAGTGAGGACATCCATGCGGCCCAGAGTGTGATAGCCAATAAGATGCGGGAGGCCATATTGAAGATCGCGCCCATTTCGGGGTTACCCAAATCCATCGAGGCATTGACGGCTTTACGGAACGTGACTCCGACCAGTGTGAAACCAGACCTGAAACCAAAAAGAGGGGCCACTATAGTGCCGGGTCACGTGAGCTCGCTGGCTCTAGTGCAGGAAGATGTTGCAGGCACCAGGTTTGAAAATGAAGATATTCCTACTTATGATACCATTGACGGGCCGATTTCTCTGCGGTCCATCAACTCGCAAAACCTCTTGCAAACCACCGTTCGGGGCTCGGACTTCTGGAGTGCAGTATATGGGAAAATCCGCAACAGGGTTCGTAACCAGATGTACAATGCGTACCCTGATTTATGGCAATATGCGTTCCACAGTGTGTACGGGCCTATTTTGAGCAACACCGAGATCTTGCCGGCCAAGGAAACATCGTTTTGTGTGGTGACGGCTTTGATTCCTCAGGACGTCAACCCTACATTGAAGGGCCATTTGAAGGGTGCAGTCAATTTAGGTGCAACTCGTGAAGAGGTGGAGCAGATCCGGCTTCTTACGTTTGATGTGTGCGACTGGTCTGGGAACGTGCATTGGAAGGGCGGAAAGGAGAATGTGGCCAAGTTGTAGTAACATTGAATTTGTCTGAAGTTCAGGATTATGCCTTACTCAACGGCAAAAAATGTGCTTATCATAGCAAAGCGAAACGGGGAGATACTCTGGGGGGAAGTATTCTCGAAATGGGAAGTACACTTCTTTCCATGCCACCATATGCCTCAACTGCCCCATTCCATGTCACTATATGCCTCAACTGCTTCATTCCAATGTATGCTGGCTAGCTCTATTTTGCCAACTATGAATTCGTGTGATATGTTAAGTGTGACTCTTACTATTAAAAAAATAGTCACTTATGTATCTAGTAGTACTACATAGTGTAGTATCGCGTGGTGAGTATACTGGCTAGTGTAGTACTTACTCTACTACATCACCATGCCATATAAGATCAAATACCATACTATACTTTATATCAGAAATATATAGCCATAATATATCTAAGATATATATTAGATGTGAAGTATGACTATAATGTACTGCTATGTGGCTCTACTAGTCTTATATCTACTACCAATGTAGTACCACTACGAAATATAGTCTAGACCATCAATTCCAGGCACCCAAAGTACACCATAGCTAGGCCATTTAGATTATCCATATAACCTCTAAGGTTTGTCATTAAATAGTGAAGAGTATTTCAATCCAGACTTACTCTTTCAATTCAGACTTCCTTCTAAAATACTATTTGGTGTCGCTAGTATAACTATACCCTAAAATAGTGTACATTTATTGAGAATGGGAGTATGTAGTAGAGTAGATTACACAGTGGAGAGAGTAGTAGAGAGAGCATGGAGTGATAGTAATCAGTATTAGTAAAAGTACGTTATAGAGTAGATTACAGTACAGAGTAGTATATGGTAGTATATGGTAGTATATGGTAGAGTGTTAGTAAGAAAAGCTGGTATAGAGTAACAGAAAAGAGTACTACCATCACCGGTAGAGGGTAGGTATAGAGCTAAAATGGGTAGTAGGGAACGCTAGTAAAGACTGGTAGAGTATACAGTAGTAGAGTGTACAGTATACCGAGCTCCAGTATCTTAAAGTAGTAGTATAGAATATTACTTCAAGTAGCAGTAGTAGTAGTAGTAGTATTCATGTCAGATAGTAGTAGTAGTAGAAGTAATAATAGTAGAAGTAGTAGTAGTAGTAGTAGTAGTAGTAGTAGTAGTAGTAGTAGTAGTAGTAGTAGTAGTAGTAGTAGTAGTAGTAGTAGTAGTAGTAGTAGTAGTAGTAGTAGTAGTAGTAGTAGTAGTAGTAGTAGTAGTAGTAGTAGTAGTAGTAGTAGTAGTAGTAGTAGTAGTAGTAGTAGTAGTAGTAGTAGTAGTAGTAGTAGTAGTAGTAGTAGTAGTAGTAGTAGTAGTAGTAGTAGTAGTAGTAGTAGTAGTAGTAGTAGTAGTAGTAGTAGTAGTAGTAGTAGTAGTAGTAGTAGTAGTAGTAGTAGTAGTAGTAGTAGTAGTAGTAGTAGTAGTAGTAGTAGTAGTAGTAGTAGTAGTAGTAGTAGTAGTAGTAGTAGTAGTAGTAGTAGTAGTAGTAGTAGTAGTAGTAGTAGTAGTAGTAGTAGTAGTAGTAGTAGTAGTAGTAGTAGTAGTAGTAGTAGTAGTAGTAGTAGTAGTAGTAGTAGTAGTAGTAGTAGTAGTAGTAGTAGTAGTAGTAGTAGTAGTAGTAGTAGTAGTAGTAGTAGTAGTAGTAGTAGTAGTAGTAGTAGTAGTAGTAGTAGTAGTAGTAGTAGTAGTAGTAGTAGTAGTAGTAGTAGTAGTAGTAGTAGTAGTAGTAGTAGTAGTAGTAGTAGTAGTAGTAGTAGTATTACTATAGGTAAGTATGGAGTCTTATAGTTAAGTATGGAGCAGTAGAGAGTAGTAAAGAGAATAAAGTAGTCTGATATACTAATGGATCATCGAGTAGAATCTAAAGTAGTAGGTCCGTGTCTTCGTAAGTCCCAATAGACTGTAGAATAGGATACAGTAGGGAACAGAGTATTAGTAAAGAAGCATAGAACGGTATATTATTATATAACAAATTGATGAGTACTTTTTTATATAGACAGTCTCTGAAGCATGTATAGTTTTAAACAAACGGTCTTTTCCTTACTCTATAATTAATAAGTGGGAGGAACAGAAAAAACATTGTGAAAATGTGTAGATATACAGTATAAACTGATAAAAATTAACACTGATAGTAAAGTCGGCTTAGTGACATATGTACAAAGAAGAAAATGTAAATTAGAGAAAAAATAAAAACTATCAATCGATCTTGGAGAAGGCAATAGATTATTGTAAATATGTTACTTTCTTTGATACATTTATGCCTTACTGATACTATTCTCGTTGAAGGTTCCTAATAGAAAGGAACCAAAGCGGCCTATATAACTTTGAGAGAGACGCCATCATTGTACGAAGTACTATGATGGCCTTGATCGGACAGAGTAGGCTTCATAATACCTCTATAGACAGGTCCCACCCTATGGTGGATGTAACCAGTACTATTAAGTAGAGTATGGAGTGGGTATAGAGTGAGTATAGAGTGGGTATAGAGTAAGTATAGAGTGGGTATAGAGTGGGTATAGAGTGGGTATAGACTGTATAGATTAGTGCAGAGAGTACGGGAGAAAGTAGACTAAGATACAGTAGTAGAGTATTGTAACAGTTCATGGTGGAGAGTAGTGCATAGTGAGGTTCATGGTGAACCATAAATAATGAAAGCTAAAGACTATTCTGGTCCTCTATCATAACCTATACCAGGTTACCAATCCACCCAATTGAGCAGACAAGCTGAGTAAAAGAAGCAGAGTTTCACTTCCGTTTGGGATGTGTTTCACGTCTGTTTCGGAGTCTTTCACCTTGGTTGGATTGGCTGTTTCTTAGTCTTGGAATAATTCTATAATCTGCATAATAACATCTGTATATTGAATAACTAGAAGAAATAAACACCCGGCCTATAACTTGATTCTATCCTGTCTCTGGATCAAATACACCTGCGAGCCGCAAAACACAAAGAAGGCCAAGTACACGAAAACAGCGCCGAACACCGTGTGTGCTACGGCCGCACCATCGTCCGGGTCATTGACCGACCCCATCATGGACTCGTGGCCGGTTTTGAAGAGGTAGCCAATCACCGAGAGGATGACAATGGCAAACGCTGACAAGAGCGTGCAGAAGTAGGCCTTGCCGGTGGACACGACTGGTTTCATGGATGTGGTGGGGAGGTCGTTTGAGTCGTTGTGAGAGTCGTTGGAGGTGAGACTGGTGAATGTTGGCTGGGTGCTGTATACAGGCGCGCGCTCCACTAGCAGTGCCATATATAGCTTAGTAATGTTTATGTAGGGATAAGGTTTTGTGTTGATGTAATAGAATTATAGTAGTAGTGTAGTATTAGTAGTGGTAGTATTATTAGTGGTAGAATTAGTAGTGGTAGTATTAGTAGTGGTAGCATTAGTAGTGGTAGTATCAGTAGTGGCAGAAGTGATAGTAGTGGTGGTGATAACTGGTGGGTGACGCCTATGCTCACTGTCTAGAGGTATGGGGCACGTGACCCGTCTAAGTTGACTTCACTCTAGTCTATTGATCTCTCTCTTCCCCGATGGTCACCAATACATGACATTCTGGTCTATATTTGTCACTGTTCATCCCTTGTTCTAGGTTGAGGCTCTAGGTTGAGGCCCGTTTCTTGACGTACTCGTTGGCCTGGGTCCTCACATACAAGATTGTCACTGTTCCAATCACCAATGTCAAAGCCACAAGAATGGCATTGATTGGAATGGGGTTCATTTTGAACGTCGAGTGAGTGAGTTTATCCAAAACTGACTGGAAGTAATTGACCACGCCTGCTATGCAGATGATGGTTCCGTACACCGTACCAAAGGTATCGAAGCCAAACACCTTGGCACAGAAGTCCGAAACCGCAGTATAAAAAAACGGTCTATAAGCAACAAAGAGGCTGATATTCAAAATTCCCGCGATAAAACTGGGAAGGAGCCCAAGAACACCAATACTCAACGATACTCCAAGCAAGGCAGTCAAGACCACCACGGTCGAGCAGTAGTCCAAGAAAACACCAATGAATGGGATGGAAATAATTCCTCCCAAAGGCAAAGCGATATCAAAGATGCGGTTGATCAAGGTTCCTTGGTTCACCGATCCCAACAAGTAAGTGTATTGAGTTCCAACCGTAGCCACAAAGTAATTGAGCCTCAACATCTGGATCGTAGCAAATAAGCACATCAAGTAGAACCATGGCGTATGAAGCTGGTAACGGGCCGAGTAGCCGTGGAGAATGCCGAAAATGCCTCCCGAATGGGTCACCAAGAACTCCTCTCCTTCAGTATCGTAGGGTTGCTTAAGAGCATCTCCAATAGAGTCTCTTCTTTTTGGCGGAGCAAATTGCACTTCCGACGACAAAAGAGCGTCTGTTTCATAAGCAATAGGTTCATTATGACGAACTGGAACTTCAGTTGCCGAAGAATCTTGTCCCAAACCATCAGGACTTGTTTTATATGAGTCAGTGGGCATGTACAAGACCTGAGCCACCGTAATAAAAATCGGTACAAGCAAGTAGAGCTTGAAAAACTTGTCCAAGGTAAAAGACTCATGCGAAGCATTGAAAGCAATGCGGTAGAGCAAGAAAATGGCGGAGGACGCATCAAAAGCACCAGTCAAAAGAGCCAAAATCGTGCCACTTCGAGCAGGAAATGAGTTGGACAACTGGAATGACGACATGAACGCAAAAGGCCCCCCTAACGCCATGGACGCGTAGCCCACCAAGTACGGGTCGAAAAAAGTCCAGCTGGAGCTGATTTGTTTGCTAAAGATGAAAATAAAGCACGCCAAGTAAAGAAAAAACGCCCCCACCAAGCCGCAGAACTTCGGGCCCAAGTGGTCCAAGCAACTGCCAATCACCAACGCAGACACATTGGTGAGCATGGCGCCCACAGTGAACATCATGTTCAACTTAAGGTCCTGATCCGTACACTTGGCCACATTCTCTTCGGCAGTCAAAGTGGCCGCCACCAACGACGTGAAACCAAATCCACGTGGCTCCATAATAAATTGCGACCACGTGTCAACGGACGTATTGTTGACACTAAGGTCACAAGCACTCTCATAGATCTTCTCTTTGATAAGCACCGGCTTCAAGGCCGCAAAACCGAAAATGGGGCCTCCTGAGAGAAGACACCATAAGATGGCACTGCCACACTGTAAGAGTCTCCGATTGGCGGGAACGTCGGCGGCAAGCATGGGGTGTAGGAAGAAAAGGTAGTACAGGGGACTTTGGGAAAGATAAGCATGCGCGGGTTATCAGTAGATGCGGTCACGTGAAAGAGACGGCACCATTCTATTTTATACTGTAGTACATTAGTATTAGTTTTACTATTAATATTAGTATTAGTATTAGTTTAGTATTACTGTTAGTGATACTTTTAGTATTATCATAATTTTTTTATATCGATTACTATGGTGGTATATCAATACTATGGTGCTAGTACTTGACTGTGGTAGTGCTGATAATGTATGTATGGTGGATGGTGAGGTACTGTACAATATTGTTCATAGAGTACCTACCACCACATCATCTACCACAGCATAAATTTTACGAGTCCATAACAGTTATAATCTATTAGTTTTTTTAAATTGTTACATACTCACTGACAATGTAGGGCTGAGTATGTATTTGTATTGGTGCTGGGTTCTGTATAGATTACTGCAACCAGGACTAATTAAGGTATAGGTGCATCAACATTATGTACAAGAACAATAGGAAGATTTATTGTGACGCTTATTGAAGGGTCATTGGAATAGTAATAAAACACAAATGGAAGTTTCGGAATGCTTATATGGTTCTATGCGTTTATGTTTCCATAGTGGTCTAACACTCACATATTTGTTAGTCACCATATACAGTCGCACTAGGTACCCACAGTAACTGAGCCACCTCGTGATACTATGGTAATACCCTAGAGAACGAATAAGATTAGAGAAGATTTGCTACATCCACTTTAGGTAGAACACTACAAATAGAGGCATCATGAAGCCTACGACGGCGATCCTAATAATGGCCTTTGCAAATGCCGGGTCAATATTCTAGAATAATCCTTACAATATTCTGAAGGAGAGTTTTTTTGTTACCACGTTTATCTTCTTAGTTATACCAGCCGGTGTTTCCACTCTCAGAGAAACTATCAACGAATACAAGTTTAGGTTTCCAAATGTATCTAAAGAACATAACTGCAATGGTTAAACATTTTAATGACATGGATGCACGTTTAAGTGAGTACACTAGCCTAGTATCATACCTGTCAAGAATAATATGCCAAGCTCGACTTAAATGCACTACTGAAGATTCCAAACTACGATGAGGCCGTTGACGAAGATTCCGATGACAACCGTGATGAGCCAGCTCCACTGTACCAGCCAGGCTCCACACCAGATGGGTTTTTTTGGGAGAATCACAGTTCCTTCATTGCATAGTAACCCAGTGTCCCGTTTTTTCCATAGTAATTCTCGTTTCCTTGCCTAGAAAACCACTGCTCCTTTCCATACCTGGAGATGTACTGCTTTCCTTGCGTAGTAACGCCCTCTTCCTTTTCATAGTAGCTCTCTGTTCGTTTCTTTTTGAATAGTAGTTCCCTGTTCGTTTCTTTTTGCATAGTAGTCCCTGTTCCTTTCTTTCATTGCATGGTAATCTCCTCTTCTTTTTATTCTGCTACTATACTACTATACTACTATACAGTGTTTTTCAAAACTATTCAAACCAGAGCAGTAAAACGATTCAAACCACACTACAAGAATTAAACAAACCAGTATTTCAAAAAATTTTGTGAACAACTCAAAACATTGTTGTATACAAAATAGCAAAGAAACCAGTTCAGTTCCGTCCTTCTGGCCCTTGATTGGTACTGCAAGACTCCCAAATGTAGTACATACAGTGTTTTTTCAAAACTATTCAAATCAGCGAGGCAAATGTTTCCAATCACACTAGCAGAATTGAACAAAGGGTCACTGTACACTCGGTCCTATCTAGTAGTGTATCTTTTAAGCAATGGATGTTTCACCTATTCTGTTTTAGAACAACCGGTTTTTACCAGATTAAGATTGTCCTTGAATATTTGGCCAATTTATGGTAGTGGAAAGAAACACGAGACCGGAACTCAACGGTGGTCACGTGTCCTTAAAGATCAGTGCACCTTTAAGAGGCCACCACCAAACCTTTTCAACTACAAAAATATGCATTGTAAAGTCTGGAATTCCAGAATTCTACCAAACCCACTCTTTTTTCCGTACCATGAAAAAAAGGTGTTTTGCGTTAGGCCTTTTTCTGCTGAGGTTGCCGGGTGTACGGGTGTTTTGCTTTCTCGCTAGAGCCAATTCCGGGGTAGCCCTTGATTGAAACTGCAGACTCTCAAATGTAGTACATATGAGGCAAACCTCCAGATGTAAGATTTCAGAATATTGAATTCTAATGAAAGTTGGCGTGAAACATTACGCCATTTCGTTTGAAAGACTGTGCGAAGAGGTACGAAATTTTTTGAATTATTGGTTTGTTTAATTTTGCTAGAGTGGTTTGAACTGTTTTGCCGGGCTGGTTTGAATAGATTTGAAAAACAGTGTACTACTGACTACTGACTACTGACTATTCTACTACGCTTGGCTACTTTTAGAGAAGCAATCTTTGCTAAGAAAGTCATCCATGTTTTGGAAGTCACCTATTGCATTCATTAATCGCAACTCACTGATTGAATACAACAAATCTACGAAGTACTCCGACTCCGTACATGCTAGGTACGTGTTGACACTCTTCAATCTCGTCACTTAAGTTCGTGATTCGCTGTTGTATCGTTGGATTGTGACAGTCCGTATGTGGTGGTTCTTGTCGAATTGTCCTCAGTCTACTACTCTACTACTCTACTACCTTACTACTCTACTACTTTACTACTCTACTACTTTACTACGACTACTCTATGACTAACTGTTGACTTGATGAATCAGTACACGCATACAGATATAACGATGGGCATTGTTGAAGATTGAAAAAGCTAGGGCTGATCGTCCAGTTCTCGTCTAGCTCTCGTCTAACTCTGGTCATTGTCTCGGTGAAGAAAATGTCGGTAAGATGTGGGTAAGGGACTGATGACGGAGAGAATTATCATGGTGTTATGGTTAAAGGTATCACCTGATTTCACCACACCTGCACATACCTTTGCCCAATGTGTCAACTAATTCTCCGGCATCCGGCCATGCAGCACCATGTCATCCGGCACCAAGTCGTCCGTGATCCATATTACTGATGAAGCGACCCATAAGCATTTCTTGAACCTGTACCTGAACTACCTCAGTGGCTCTATATTACTCTAACTCCACCATATCACACTGACTCCTACTCTACTAGCACCACTATTAATACTACTCTACCACTACCACTACACTACTACTACACTACTACACTACTACACTAATACACTACTACACTACTACACTACTACACTAATACACTACTGTGACTAGTACCACCACTGTTACCGGGATGTATTAATTTAGTCTAGTTTCTCAACACTCTTCTAAATCTACTATGACCATAAAATTGTCGGGGCATTAGTACTTGGCTGGTGGTGTGGGGAGGAGTGCATATGGGCGCGAGATAGCCCGAGATTGTTCCGACTCCACACTTATATAAACCGCAACCTTCGCTGCTACCCCCACGTCAAACCACCAAATCACCAAATACACACCAAAAGCCAAAACTCATAGTAAACCATGCCCCACGAAATTTACGACTACCCCTTGGACAAGCTCGAGGCCTTGGAGGGCGACAACATTGTGTTCCCCCACTTCGACTCGGAAGTGGCGTGGAAAATCGGAACCCATGCCAGGCAATTGGCGCAGAACTACCCAAAACCCATTCTTATTGATGTGACGTTTCCCAGTGGGCAAGTGGCGTTCCATGCCGCGTCGAAAAATGGCGCGATTCTCGACAACGACCACTGGGTGCGCAGAAAGCAACGCACGGTGTTCCGGTTTGGGAAGTCGTCGTTTTACGTTGGCCGCAAGTTGGCCGGGAAGGTCAAGGCCGACCCATCTATGACGCTTGAAAAGGCGTTTTTCATTGACCCCTTGGAGTATGCCACGCATGGAGGCTCGGTGCCCATTCGCATTGCTGGCTTTGACGGTGTGGTGGGTGCTCTTACCATCAGTGGCTTGGCCCAGGAGGAAGACCATCTCTTTGCTTTGAAGGTGTTGCAGGAGGTTATCAAGCAAGTGTAAGAGAGAGACGAAGGGAATGTTACTAGAATGACTGAGGAGGTCAGATATGGTCATGACCATTCATGATTAGAGTCCAAGAGGAGACTACTATAGTCTGACGAACACTGGAGATACGAA
The DNA here is from genome assembly GCA_002370185.1 of Metschnikowia sp. 01-655c1. Taxonomy (NCBI): domain Eukaryota; kingdom Fungi; phylum Ascomycota; class Pichiomycetes; order Serinales; family Metschnikowiaceae; genus Metschnikowia; species Metschnikowia sp. 01-655c1. The sequence continues at coordinate 37,461 of NKZO01001717.1, forward strand.
GATGGTTGACAATAGAGATCAATTGCGTCAGATGTGGAGATTTCACGGATGAAGTGAGTATAAGCTTGTGAATAGCGGGATTAATTACATAGGTACTGACGTATAGAGATCAATTACATAAGTACTGACGTATAGAGATCAACTACCTGGGTACTTAGTATAGCAGTCAGATTACAGTATTGTAATATTTGCTCAAATACATGGTAAAGTGAGAATACTCTAGACAAATCAGACCATGTATGTCTATGAAACATTTGCTGAACAGAGCATGTACAGAAAAGAAAACTTTATATATGATAGTTATTATAAATCATTCATGTGAATGACTGATTTCGTATATAGAGAAGGTGGCATAGTAGCGAAAGTATATAAAGAATATACTGTTTGCATTGTATACATACTATTTTTACAATCCTAAATAAGAGAGACAATCTTAAATGAGAGAGGGCAAGAAACCCAGCCATCAGTTTGATAAAGTTCAGTAGCCCAATCATGTGGTTTGGACGGCAGTTGTTAATACGCCCTACTGTAAATGAAGGATGATTCATAAGATATATTTGTGGTGAGCTTAATGGTCCTATTTTCAGCCAAGCTATAGAGCTTTAGATATTGATACCGATCCTTTGGGATTTAGGTACCCAAATCTTATGTCTATACCTATGTCAGTCAGTCAGTCAGTTAACTCCATACTAACTATGTCTGTCTCTACTGTCTATGCTGACTATCCTAAATTGTCTATGACTGACAATAGTGAATATATTACCAGTATTCTATATACTGCCTATATCAACTATACCATCTATAGTGTCCATGTCTGTCTGTTTGTAGGTACTAACTATGTCTCAGTTAGTCATTCAGTCTATACTACTTATGTCTGACCATACTGACTATACTGACTAACTGACCTACTGACTAACTGACTTTACTGAAGACACATACTAACTATGTCTGTAGTATTGACCAGCTGTCATGAATATACCAACTCTACTAACTATGCCTATGTCTGTTGTACAAAGTATGTCCTTCTGTTGTCTGTCTGTCTATGCTTATATCCATGTCATGCGACTATACTGACTATACGGACATACTGACTATACTAACTATACTGACTATATTGACTATACTGACTATATGGACTTTACTGACTATACTGAATAAACGGGCTATACTGACTATACGGACATAATGACAAATGGGTATTCGAGTAATAAGGATACCAACTATGGATATATTCATACTAAACTATGGAAGTCCAGATATATACAAGTCAAGTATTAATTATAGTAAGTACTCACAGTCAGGATATGAGATGTATGGAGTCAGGTGCTAAGTTCGTATGAAGACCATTGGCTCTAGATCTAGTACTTGGTGAATAGTTATGATGCCTGATCAGAGACTTTAAGACAATTTCTATACTAATTATTGGACTGGAAATAGCCATACTTTGATTTCACTGTTTATACTTCTGATTATACTTACTCTCTAAATCTGGACTTTCCCATATACTATCCCATATACTAACTTCTCGGAATACACTCTGACACTCTTCTGACAGGGTAGGTACTCCCTTATTGGTAAACTCTGAGTGCAGTAGTATTAGCAGTAGTAGAATACTACGAACATAGTATTGTTATGTTTTTTGATACATTTATGTTCTTTGATACGTTTATGTCTTACTGAAACTATGTTCGTTGATGGTTTCTAATAGAGAGGAACCCGAGCAGCTTACAAAACTTTGAGAGAAACGTGGCATTCGAAAAAGTCTCCATCAGAACAATGGTAGCCATCATGACCTCTATAGGCAGCAGGATCCTGTCTGTGGTGGAACAAACAATTATGTTATAGTATAGTATAGTATAGTATAGTATAGTATAGTATAGTATAGTATAGTATAGTATAGTATAGTATAGTATAGTATAGTATAGTATAATAGTAGTATAGTAGTATAGTAGTATAGTAGTATAGTAGTATAGTAGTATAGTAGTATAGTTAGTATAGTATAGTACAGTTTGTCAGATCCGCCATAGGTAGTGCCCTACCTATTTAGGATATTATGAAGCCTCTCTGCCTGATACTTTGTATGAGGCCTTTTAAGCACCTTATCTTACAACTATATAAGTACCTCAGATTCCTCCCTCGGAGGAATCACCGACAAATGAACATAGTAAACAGAGTACCTGACGTAACCGGAATCTAACACAGTTAGTACAGTATAGTATAGTAGTATAGTATAGTAGTATAGTACAGTACAGTTAGTACAGTATAGTATAGTTAGTATAAGTAGTATAGTGTACATTATCGTTCTCTTCGGCCATATGCTTATGTTGGAAGTTAGACGTCGTGTCTGCCTCGGGTGTCCTGAGGTTACACTGGCTTCTGCACCCAGTAGAGCTCCAAGTTATGTGCCTAGCAGAATCAAGACTTCGATACCCCCAAGCACGAGTACTTTCTAAGTAAAGTCCACTGATATGCACAAGCTCGCTGCCCTTGACTTCGACTATGGGTACACAATCGAATAGAGCCCCGGTGCACGTTCCAAAACGTGGCGGGTCGCAAGAAGAGACTCGGCACACCGTAAGTATGGCCCGGAATAGAAGCTACACTAGCAAGGTTTCTAATTTGCGTCCTTACTATTGCACACGGTGTGATGGCACTCCGTACCGAGGCGTATTTAGGAAAAATGTCCCTTCTTCCAAACGCTTTAGCTGTGTTACAGTGGATATCTGCTTCTTCCAATACAATGACGCTGAAGAACATTGATCAATCTATTATGAGAAAAAAAGGCGAGAGATTAGACGAATTCCAGAGTAAGTTAGGAAAGAGATGGGATCTACAAGTGTATCCGAGACTCCGGCTTCAAAGATTAGGAGCTGCTTTGAGTTGGTTCGGCAATGCCCACGCCAACGCTACTAGAAGAAGAAACCGAAGAAAGAGCATCTAGGTATCAGGTCAGTCTCAGGTTAATATCGGGTCAGTAATAGATATGACGTAAAGGTATCAGGTATGACATTCTTGAATCAGATTGGTATAGATATGACATTCTAGGATCTGATTGGTATAGATATGACGTTCTAGGAACCAGTCGGTTAGATCAGTTGTTACATCAGGTTCAGATGATCGCCCAATCGAAATGACTATAGTGTGGTTTTAGAACCGGATGTGGGCCTGGTGAATTCAATTCTACAAGACATATCAGCGGCCGTGAGGCTACGTTGTAATTTGGAAAGACCAGGGGAGTCACATAAACCCCAAAAGTGGAAAATGTAATACACCCTAAATATTGCTCACATGATCGTATGTACCAAAATTCTCACCATTATATTAACTAACTATCGTTATTGCCTGAGTACTCCTGACTAACGAACCTTCCTCACAATCCTCGTAAAGCTCATTATAACAACCGTTACCTTTTATTGTAACAACCGTTACCTTTTATTGTAACAACCGTTACCTTTTATTGTACCAATTGTAACATTTCATTGTAACAACCGTAACCTTTCATCAACAATTCAAATTTTCGGAAACTAAAGTCCACCTGTGAAATTTTATTCCCTTTTTTGGCACATATCTGGGCACTTCCCTGGCAACTGGGATGGGGATTGGGACTGGGACTTGGACCTAGTTGAGGCCCACGTGACTGGATTTTGCACCCAGGGTCTCAGCAGCGTCTCCTGCATACTGTGGCGTGGTCAAGTACCGGTCAATATCTCTCTTTATGGAGAACCGGTGGTAGTGGCGGAAAACGTCTGAAAGCGATTCGGGCCGGATCTCCAAGAGGTATTCTCGGAGTTCATTGTCCGCAAGCCCACTGATGAAGTAGAAGGCCCACTGGAAGTCGGTGAGCGTATACCCTTCTGGCTTCTCGGTCTGGAACTTGACGTAGCTGAAGAAATAGCTTAGAAAGTCTTCCTTTTGACACAGAGTGGCCACCTGCACATGGTAGTCGTAGTGGTCATCTCCGGGCGCCAGAGGCACTGGTCCATGGCCTTCTCCATAACTGGAATACCCTGCAAAAGGGTTGCCTGAGGCCAGACACGCTGCATTGAAAAGCTCTAGAGGTAGGGAATCTGCAGACAGTGTAGAGTCAATCTTACACCATTCAAGAAAAGAAGCTTCGGAAAGGGGGAGTTTTAGCCCAGAAATAGTGGAAGAAGAAGCATCGTGCGGAGATTTACCGGGTGTGCCCAGATCTACGCCAAACGCACTTTTGTCTTCGGCAAAGTCCGTCTCGGGATGGATATCAAGAAGGAGGTCGGCTGTATCAATAGTCAATGCCGATAACATCCCTAAGGCTATGAGTTGGGGCTCAGATTCGTGGGCATTGACGAGTTCTCGTGTGATGCCCGTTACTTTGGGGTGGGCACGTGACCCGAGTCTATATAAGGCCGTTGCGGGCGGAGTGTAGGTGAAGGAGAAAGGGGAGCCTGGCAGTGTAACGGGCGACATTGGGAGTGTTTGGGGTATGTGCTTATACAAGCTCAAATGTGGTCTAGCAATGGTGGAAGATGGGTGGTTTTCTCACAATCACATAGGAGAGTGAGAAATGCACCTTTTCAATCTGTGCAAAGTCATGTGTCAGTGTCAGATATGCAAGCGTGGGAAATGAGCAATCATGCAAGTGATGGCGTGTTAAACCGCAAAACAAAACGGGCACAAAGTGCTTCACTAGCTCAGTTGGCAGAGCGTCAGTCTCATAATCCAGTTGTGATATCTGAAGGTCGACAGTTCGAACCTGCCGTGGAGCACATTTTTTTCTCTCTTTCCTTTTCTTCTCTTTTTGAGGAAAAATGAGCGGAGAAAGAGCGGAGAAATTAAACGGCCAAAAAAGTTTCTACGTGTGAACAAAGCGCCTTGTTAAGGATTAAACTACGTCCAAAGAACCTCCAAGAAATAAATATCCTTGTTGGGAAAGAATGATTTTGTCTGTGGGTTCTGCATTTAAGCACCCTTTACTTCGGGTAATTCAATCGATTCCAAAGCAAATTACCAAACCATTCCACCATCTGCCCGAATTGACTCCCAAAATTGACTCGGCTGAGAATAACATATTGAGCCATTGTGTTTTGTAAGTGCATATCCTGTACATAAGCTCAGATATGCGATGACAGGTTTCCGCCGCGTTTTCCATATCTGGTCTGTTATAAAAGGCCCAGGTCCGCCTCACAAAATATTCACTCAGTATTATCTCTAGACCCAACTCGAGCATCAAGAATGGCGCAGATTCTGTCCCAAGGCAATAATGCCATTATATACTTGAGCTATGCGTTTCTCTTGGCCTCGGGGCTTCTTCTAGCCTGGAAGTTTGCCAATAAAGATAACTTCCTCTCGTCAAATGGGACCCAGCGGGGTCTTCCTTTGGCCATCAACTTCATTGCTTCCGGTATGTATCATTTGAAATAATCTTGGACTGATTGTATATCCTGAACATTAGTGGGATATACTCAACACTTAGACATGTGACTTGCTAGCGGGTGCAGAACCTTTTCCTTCCGAATCGGGGATGCTGAGATACACCGTTCGAACTCGATCAAGCTAGAACTTGCGTGAGGAGGCCAGTTGCAAAGTAAACCCGATATGCTCAACCGTAAGGAGTGGTGCCAGTGTTACTGGAGTGTTATATGACACCATACTTGGACTGACCCCATACTTGGACTGATATGACTGATCACATTGGAACTTCCATATGATTCATCACAATGACTCATCATAGTGTCTGATCATAAAATGAACGTATTTGGTTCATATGATTGGTGTGATGGTTCATATGGTTCAGCTGATTGGATCTGTTTGGACCAGACTCCCATGACCTGCATCTCCTCTGCATTCTCGCTGGTCAATTCGTTTCTCGTTGTAAAAGACGTCGTATCCACCCCTCCAATGATCATCATGTCGCCAGATCTCATACTAGATATCTATCTCAATATCTCGATATAAATCGAAATCCCGAGATAAATGTCAATGATTGTCTGAAGATTGAAATAGATTTAGACATTCCAAAATGATCAATACTAACCATAGCCATGGGATGTGGAATTCTTACCACCTATGCGCAGATCGGAAACACTGCTGGACTCCATGGACTCCTTGTGTATACTCTCTCTGGGTCGCTTCCCATTCTCGGGTTTGCTGCTCTTGGCCCTCTTATCCGGAAAAAGTGCCCCCATGGCTTCATCTTGACGGAATGGGTGCGTGCCAGGTTTGGCGTGGTCACAGCACTCTACCTCTCGTTCTTCACGTGCCTCACCATGTTCTTGTTCATGATTGGAGAACTCTCTGCTTTGCGTGGAGCCATTGAGACTTTGACTGGCCTCAATGCCCTTGGGGCCGTGATTGTGGAGTGTGTGGTCACTACCATTTATACACTGTGTGGAGGTTTCAGAGTCAGCTTCATCACCGATAATTTCCAGGGGGTGCTAGTGATGGTTTTGGTGGTGATTGCTGCTGCTGGAATGGGCTCCCAAATAGACATTGATAAGTCCAAGGTGGGTCCCTCTCACCTTCTCGAGGCCAATAAACTCGGCTGGCAATTGCTCTATATTTTGCCTGTGGCCATTACCACCAATGACTGTTTCATGGCTGGTTTCTGGTTGCGGACATTTGCCAGTAAAACCAATAAGGATCTCTGGATTGGGTGTTCCATTGCAGCCTTTGTCACCTTTGTGATTTGTACTTTGATTGGAACCACCGGTTTCTTGGCTGTGTGGGCAGGGAAATTGGAAGTGGCCGATGAAAATGGTTATAATGCGTTTTTCATCTTGCTCAGCGAAATGCCCCGCTGGGTTGTGGCCTTTGTGCTTATATTCGTCATTGCTTTATCAACATGCACTTTTGACTCCTTGCAAAGTGCCATGGTGTCGACCATCTCCAATGACTTGTTTAGAAACAAGCTCAAGATGATCTATGTGCGTGGCTTGGTTGTTCTTGTGATGATCCCAACCATCGTTTTGGCCATTAAGGTTGCTGATAACATCTTGCAGATCTACTTGATTGCAGATTTGGTTTCGGCCGCAGTGATTCCCTCGGTTCTCCTTGGACTCAACGACTCCTGGTTCTGGTTCATCCGGGGCGTGGATGTCATGGTGGGTGGCCTTGGTGCATTGCTCGGAGTGTTTGTCTTCGGTACCGTGTACTATGGATCAGCCAAGGAGGGTGGAAAGCTACTTCTTGTGTGGAATGGGCTCTATAACCTGGCAGACTGGGGTCCCTTCGGTGCTTTTGTCATAACGCCCGTTGGAGGCCTATTGTTTACCTTCATATGTGCTGGGTTGAGGATTGGCTTGGCTTACGTGTACGCCAAGGTAAAGGGATCTGAATTCACTGCTTTGGAAAGAAAGGAAGTGTTGACTTCCGAGTATGAGTCTGAGCAATATGGCTCGGTTGACGATAGTCTGAAGAAGTCCCTGGAGGAATAGAGTGGCTGGAACTTGCTTGTATAGACCTACACATTATAATACAACATTAACTTAGATGTATCACCAATGTTCAATTGTAGGTATTCATGGTGAGTAAGTAACAGTCTTATATTGTTGCATTGTTCCAGACTGTGTAAAGATAGGAAAGCTGTTAAGTAAGTGGACGTATTGTAGAATGAGGGAATGAGTATAATAGAAGTGTTAAATGTGGTAAGTGATAGTCGGATTGGAATTGTTAGTAAGTAACATGGTGTCATGGTAATAGGGGGTATCGGTATTGGATTCAGTAATTGATATGATCATATTTCAGGTGTAGATTAATTCACTTTTTTGTGAGGTAATGGGTGTTAGTAGAATGGAGGAAGTACCAAGAATGTAATGGAGATCATGTATATATGGCGAGTAGTGGTTAAATAGTAAGGCATGCAGGTTAAATGTGACTGAATTGAATCTCATTGGAAATGAATGTTTGCACGGGTAGTAATGGTAGTAAGTAACAGTCTTGTACTCATAGTAGCATTCTTATGGGAAGTTGTAGGGTATAATTGTAGTAGGAGTATAATTGTAGTAGGAGTATAATTGTGTAGGGATATGGGAAGTAATAGAAACACAATTATAAAGGGAGATAATATTTTTTATTGTTAGGGGCATATTAATTATCTTGGTGGGGAGTAACATGAATTCAATAAGCAACGAGATTAGAGTGCGAGGCGATCCTTTTATAGCTATATTTTTTTGGCTGCAAATCAACTGCCACAAACACAAACGCGTGACTCTGAAACACAAACACAAACACAAATGCGGGCGACATATATAAAGGGCCATTCCCACCCGTTCCCACCCATTTCCAACAATTCCCAACCAACGCTTCTCTCCTTAAAACACACTCACTCAGCACTCACACTCACACTCACTCAGCACTCACACTAACATTTGCGGCATTTCGGAAGTGCATCACACTTCAATATTATGGCCTATCATTCAAGCAACAATTCAAGATGACATAGCAGTGGATTGTCATATTATAGGTTTGAGGTCCTGTATATAATGTCGGCTTACACTTTGATTCTATTTGATTGATTCTTATAGAAACCAAATAGACCGAAGACCAGACCTAGGTCAGACATTTTATTTGGCACGTGTCAGATCTGGTGATTGAGTGACTCATACTTATTGTTATATATTTTAACCCATCATTCTTCCCAGTATTACTACTGTAACGGGTAATCCTTACAATCCATGATAAGCTATGATTGACTGAAGCTACTGGCTAAATACGGGTGATCCCTAATTCTGACGAAACAAATGGTAATAATATACAGGTGACCTAATACAGACGAAGCGGCAGGCTATAAAATTTATGTGACCAAACAATTTAATATACTGGCAGCTGGATACTGGTGATACCCGAAATCTGAAAAAGCGATTGATTACAGGGTACAGTGATGGTGTCCACATGCAGGCCCGAATGGGGGTGGCAAATCAAAAAAGTACCCTATAAGAAGAAAGGCCAAAAATGACTACAAAAAATAGACAAAAAAAAGTCCACAAAAATTGTCCCAAAACTGGACAATTAGTTGGTCCGTTCCCCGCCCCCCCCCCCCTCCCTCTCTCCCCTCAGGACATCTATTATATATTGACTGCGAAGTGCCCTAACGATGCGGAACGCGATCCAACGCGTAAACAGTGACAGACATGTCTCTGTACCGATGCGCGCAAGTGCACTACTACACTAGTACACACTACACATCTCCACATCCACCAACTACACCTAAGGTACTTCTGTACAATGGCGACGCCCGGGGCTTCCGATGAAGTCGATTCGGAAAACGACAGAGTGGCACAGAAAAGACCGTACTCCGTGAGCTCTGGCCAATCGGCGGAGCAGTACATGTCTCAGCTTCTCACCCAGAAACGGTTCAGGATGAATCGGGAAGACGATGAGGATGGCGAAAATTCGGCTCAGGATACTGATGATGACGATGACGAAAGTGAAGATAGTTCTTCTGCAAGACATGGCCGTAAGGCAGGCAGCATTCTCCGCCTTACGCTTAAAAACTTCATGTGCCACGATCACTTTGAGCTCAGTTTTGGGCCCCACATGAACTTTATAATTGGCCGCAACGGATCGGGAAAAAGTGCAGTTTTGACGGGGATTTCTGTGGGTTTGGGTGCTAAAGCCTTGGATACAAGCCGTGGATCATCCATGAAATCGCTTATCAAGGATGGCAAAACCATGTCCAGAATAGTGGTTGCTCTTGATAACGATGGGCTCGATGCCTTTGAGCCAGAAGTGTATGGAAAAGTGATCTATGTGGAGCGGAAGTTGAATCGGGAAGGCACAAATCTGTACTCGATCAAAAGTGAAAACGGGTCTGTTGTTTCGACGAAGAAAAAGACGTTGGACGAGATTCTCCAGCGCTTTTTCATTGTGGTCAATAACCCCCTTTCGTTTCTTTCTCAGGATAAGGCCCGTGAGTTCATAGCCAGCAGCACAGAGCAGAGCAGATTCACCTACTTCTCGGAGGGAACAAATATCCAGTCCATCATCCAAAATTACCAGGAGGCTTCACGCAGTATCTTGGGGCTACAAACCCGCCTGGTGACAACAAAGAAGTACTACGAGGAAGCTTCTCGGAAGTACGCTGAGTGTGAGAGGAGTTACCGCAAATACAAGCACTCTCATACGTTGCGGCAGCAGCTCGAAAAGATCAATGGCAAAATCTACTGGTTCAACGTGGAGGTTTTAGAGCGGCGGCTTGCCAAGAGAACCTCCGATATTGAGGCTAAGCACCAGGAAGTGACCGAGTGTCAAAATAGCATTGAAGAGTTGACGGAAAATTCACAGATTGTAAGAAAAGAAGTTGAGGAATTGAACGACCAAAAAAGAGACTTCCAAGCTGAGACTTCTGCCAAAGAAGAGGAGCTCAAGAAAGCCGAGGCCCTATACAATGAGGCAGCCAAGAAAGTGCAGAGTGTACGTGCGGATTTGGTCAACTACAAGAAAGAAATCGAGGAGTTTGGCGAGCAAATCACGAAGCATGAGGAGTCGATTTCACAAGAAAAAACTAAAATTGAAGATGCCAATGGCGGATCCAAAGAGCTAATGGCAGAGCGGCTTGAGGCATTGCAAAAAAGGCACGAGACGCTTCTCAAAGAGCGAGATGAAGCCCAAAGTTTACTCCAAAGCTTTGAGCGGACTTCTCCGCAAATGGAGGCCCTTGATAAGGAATTGGCCGAACAGAGTGCCCTGGTGAGGCTGCTCCGGGAAAAACTACGCAGCTTTGAACGCACCAAAAACGATGGCTATGCTGCTTTTGGGCTCAACATCAACTACCTCATGCGGGACGTGGCCAATGAAACCAAGTGGCACCAGAAACCAATTGGTCCCATTGGCTATTATGTTTCGGTGAAGCAGGACTATACTCATTGGAGAGACCTCATCAATGCAACGTTGCAGAGGACACTTGACTCGTTTGTTGTGTGTGATGAACACGACCGCAAGCTTTTGAACCAGCACATGCGCAATAAGCAGATCTACAAGAGCATCATTGTACGGAAATTTGAGCAGTTCGAGTACAGGCAGAACAAGAACTTTACCACGTTGTTGGACACGTTGGATATCCAAAATAGTGATGTGTTGTATACGCTCATTGATTCAGCAAGTGTGGAGGAGATTGTGGTTTGTGATTCCATCAGTGAGGCCGAGAATGTGACGCGAGACGGATCGGTCAAGAATGCCTTTTGCGTCAATGACCGGCGGTCTGGAATCCGGGTGGCCCGTCGAGATGGCCACTTGTCACGTGACCCGGTGTTTTACTCCAAAGATCTTTTGAAACTTGCAGGAAAAGTGAGTGGAGATTCTATTAGTGCTGAACTTGACGAGGCTCTTAATGTGGAGGCATCTATCCAGAAAAAACGCAATAAGCTCCGTGCTGAAGAGCACCAGAAGAAGATCAGTGCTCAAAAGGATTTGGCCAATAAGAAGCAGTATTTGAAGGAAATCGGCGGTCAGATATTCACCATTGAGCAGTCGCTCATGGATGAGGGAGACCATGGCAAGATCGAGAGTTTACGGGCCCAAATCGAAAACTGTGAAAACCAGATCAAGACCAGGGAAGGAATGTCGGTGGAGCTTTTGCAGAATCTCAGTGAGAACAAAAAGGCGTTTAATATGTTGAAGGAGAAGTTTCAAGCTGCGGAAGCCGAAAGGGACCAAGCTGCAAGATACTTATTGGAGTGTGAAGAGCAGATCTCCAACAGCACCGAATCGGAACAATTGATAATGGCCGAAATCGATGGGCTCAAAGCCAAAATCGACGATCTTGAGCAGGAGATCAGCAGGCTCGAGCAGAAAAAAGTTAAGGATGTGGAGAAACACCAAGAGCTCAAGACTCAGGCGGAAGAACGGTGTGCAAGAAGTGAAATCACCATTGAAGAAACCGATTCTACGGAATCGATCACTAAAGAGTTCAGAGCTATCCAAGAAGCCATCGAGGAAAGCGAGAAAAACAACCACAAGTCGTTTGAAGATATTCAGAAGGAGGTCATGGACAGCAAGGCTCTCAAGGAGAAGTGTGAGCAGAGTGTGATTGATGTGGATAATGCACGAATCACACTTGAGAACGACTTGAATGCCCGGTTTGAAAACCTCAATATCACCATCAAGGAGAAGTTGACGCGAGCCAAACTGTCATTTGAGCAGTCTTTGGCATTAAGAGGGTTCAAGGGCAAACTCGAGTTTGACTTTGCCAAGAAACGGGTGGTCACTGAAGTGCAGACTAAAGACGACAAGGACACGCGGGCCGTGCTGTCGCTTTCCGGAGGCGAGAAGTCGTTCACCCAGATTGCGTTTTTGCTTAGTATCTGGAAAGTCATGAAGCCGCGTGTGTGTGGGTTGGACGAGTTCGATGTGTTTATGGACTCGGTCAACCGCACCATTGCCATCCGTCTTTTGATCCACGAGTTGAGGAACTCCATGGCCCAGTCCATCTTCATTACGCCGCAGGACATTGCTGTGGTTGGCGACTTGAAGGATAGCGAGGATGTACGGATCCACCGGATCAACCCTCCCAGAAGTGACTAAGACTGCAATTTTACAGTCTACAATTGGACTACTGTACACTCCAGTCGACAGAACATCATTCGACAATTTCACAAAACATCATTCAACAATTTCACAAAACACCAATTCGGCAATTCCCCAAATTTACGAGTCTGCAAAGTTGATGATCTTCTTTACGAGTCATTCAGCAGTCTACCAATTTGCAGGTGCTCACAGTCTACCATTATGACTCTACTGCATCACTAGGATCAAGTTTCCAGTCCACAAGTTTCCAGTCTACAACTTGAGTTTTAAAGGCTACAAAATTACGAGTCGAAAATATGTCTCTATAATTTACCAGTCTACAAATACTTCAGTGTACAGACAGTCCTAGTGAAGGAGATCTCAGCTTCATATACTCATGCTTTCACTCCTAGTACACCTTTACCAGTTTCATGTTATGGGTGGGTGAATTGAGATTAATAGATGGTGAAGAAGTTGATGGTGAAGGAGGTCCTGGGACTAGTCCCTCCAGGTGACCCTAAACGTATCAGATATCAAGGATGGGTCAACGCCCAAAGCGATGGCGCGATGATAAGTCTTTGGGTCCAAAGGCAATGTTTTGGAGCGTCCTACCTGAGAAGTCACGATCCGGTTGAGCTCGTCTTGCGTGGCATAGACTGATTCAACATATGCCCTGACAAACGCACGCAAACACGTCACGTATAAGCGGTGCTCGTAGTGAAGGCCCTGGCAGAGCCAGAACGAGTGCATCAAGAGTTTATGGAGTTTGCGGGAATCGTTGGCCTGTTTTAGCTGTTTCTCCAACCAGCCGAAAATGGCAATGAATTGCTCATCGAAGAGTGCGGGACTGAACACGGAGAAGACGTGGGGAAGCATCTCGGGCATTTTGGTGATGATGGCTATGGCCTCCCGGCCAAGATCCACCTCACAAAGACTGATGATGATGGACTTGTTGATGGAGTAGTGGTTGGCCGAGATGAGAGCCAAGAGTCTATCCGGGAGGTTCGATGTTTGGTGCTGTAGAGAGCTGATGTTCTCTAGAAGAAGCTTGTGGAACGACGGGAGGTCTGCTTTGTATAGAATGCCATCGAAAAGGGCATATGTGCGGTTGTGGAGAGTGAAGCCAGATACCATTTCTGGGTCGAACACAGTCTTCTCTTTCTGGTTTTCAAGATCACTTTTTTCAGTGGTACTGTTCTTTCCATCATCACTGCTTTGCTTTTCTTGTTTGCTTCCATGGACATTGTACTCGATGTTATGCTCTGTTTGCTTATGGTTAAGGTGAGATATATGCATGAGGGCCTTGGAGGTCTTTTTGGGGTCCTCGTATTTCTGGTACCCCCGATAATTTCTGGCCAATTCATTGTATGCTTTAAGAGCTCCCCGTAGGTCGTTTTGCTTCAGGAGAGTCTCCACCTTGGCAATACATAGCGTTTGGTAGACGTCTCTATGGCCAAAGAGAGAGTAGTACCGCTCAAAGTAGTCACAGAGACCCTGTACATAATCGTAGTTGCCGTTCTGCTGGTAGAGGATGCAGAGGGCATCGATAGCCGTGGGTAGAAAAAGAAACGGCACGTTGGGGTTGGGTAACAGTGGATCAGGAATGTTGTCCTGCATATTACCGGTCACGTGACCGACCGGGTCGATAAGTTCATGGTACACCATTATAGCAGAGGCATAGTGGCCCAGAGCAATGGCCCTAGATGCAAAGAACGACCACATCTGGTGCGAAAACGAATAGTTGAACCGGTCCAAAAGCACATGGAGAAGAGACGTGGCAGCAGTCAAGTTTCCTGCATCCAAAAGCAGAAAGACGTAGTCCTCCAAAAGCGGAGTAGCATAGCGATGGGACCGGTTTGAAAAGATCACCTGGAAAATATGTACCGGCGGTGCTTTCTGCAGGAGCAACATCTGGAGCTGGAAGTCGTGTTTGACATCTCCACTTGCTTCCAGAAACACCAAGTTCTGGTGCTCTATGGGGAGCTGTTGAAACGAACGTAAGGCGGTTCGGGCCTGGAGCGGGGACGTGGAGGTGGGCACGTGACACTCCATCCATTCCCGGGCATTAAACGAGTTCCATCGCCGTAGCTGAATGTGGAGCCGGGGCTTATAGAGACGGTGCATGCAGGCTGGTCTTGGTGGTGAGAAGAGGTGGTGGAGTAGTACTGAGACATCCGTACCTCCGAGCAACTGGTCAATGAATACGTCTTATATGAACAGTTTTTTTTGATATTAAAGAATCTAACATGAAGGAAATGAGAATTTTTAATGGGAAGGGATGGGTTTGGGATTTCAACTGGTGGTTGGTGGGTATTTGTGGAGGTATTGGTGGAGGTACTGGTTGTGTCTTGCATATAGAGCAGTGGAGAAAAAGGGTAATGGAATCTATTCAATAGTGGATGTTTCGACTCGATTTTTTTTTACTGGTTTACCTTTTCTTTTATTCTTTTATTAAGAGATAGTTGGTATTTTAGTTGGGTTTTTTCTAGAAGTTGTGGTGAGTTGTGCTAGATTTATAGTGTCGCACAGATCAGGCAAGTTCTTGGGAATCAGTCTAACAATGAAAACTTATAAATAATAAATGAAGTAGGTGATTAATACATGAATTTAGTCAATAGTCAGTAGTCAGTAGTCAGTAAAAACAGTAATCACTATTAAAGGTAGTGTTAATAGTAGTGGTATTAGTAGTGGTATTAGTAGTGGTATTAGTAGTAGTAGTCGTAGTCGTAGTAGTAGCGGTATCTAAATATTACTAGTGAAAAGTGAATAGTTGGAGAATAGTAGTAGTTGGAGAATAGTGAAGTAGAGTAGTGGAGTAGTACTTGTATATATATCAGAGTAGTACAGTAATGTAACAGTAGTAAAGTATTAAACCATGACATTCTTGTCCTTGCCACCATACATGTGCATCATACCATAAGTTAATCTTCGTAGCCATGAAGTAGATCTAGAATAGTAATAGTAGTAGTAGTAGTAGTAGTAGTAGTAATAGTAGTAGTAATAGTAGTAGTAGTAGTAGTAGTAGTGGTAGTAGTAGTAGTAGTATTAATAGTGGTAGTAGTAGTAGTGGTAGTACCATTATTGAAAGTATCATATTATGGTAGTAAGCTTATGGTAGCATTATAATGTAAGTACTATTGGTGAATAGTGTAGTGTGTGTCTAGTACTGGTATATATCCATTTCACCAAATATGGATCTATAGAATAAGGCGAAGTACATAGTGTAGTAGTGACTAATATATCGAATGGGTTAGTGTAGACTAGTCTGGCTAGACGAGAGTTTTGGACTACTACAATCCTGTAAGACTAGGGTACTATACTGACTATAGTGATACTGACTAGAGTAGTCAAGTAGAGAGACTAATACTGGATCTACTGGCTACAGTACTAGATACTATTGTTAAGTACAGAGACCAGACAGAGACCCATGGACAGACAAGGATACTGAACTACAGAGGATACAGAACAGAGCATAGTTATGTAAGGACTATACATACACACTAGAAGTAGACTAGAGGTGGACTAGATATAGTGGTACATAGTGTATAGTGACTAGATATAGTGGTGCATAGTGTATAGTGACTAGAATAGTGGTGCATAGTGTATAGTAGAGACTACAATGTATAGAATACAGTGAAAGTATACGATCAGTCTATTGTATAGATTGAGTCTATAGAGTGAGTCTGGAGTCTGGAATACGATAACTTAGTATCTTGTGAAGGCTGAGATTTATATATTATTACCTTAGAATTCATATCAATTCTATGATCTTCATGTAAATCTATATTGTGAGGTATGAAAATATCAGGCCCACCTGAGGGCCCACTTTGGTTAATATTATTTTTTTTGTATGACATAGTATTATATCCTCTTTATTTAAGTTGATTTCATCTTTATAAAAATGGGAGTTTCTTGTTACTTCAGGTACCCTGTTTACCATGTTAATTAGCCAATGGTTCTCCAATGGATGTTTGAGCTACTTCAGTAGTCATCAGCATGGTCACCTGGTCAACCGTAGTTGCTAGGTGATTGACTCCTCATACCCCCCAGTGGCTATACCCAAATGTCCGGCTGGCAGCGAACAGGTCAGAATAAAAAGGTTCAGCTACGGGAATCTAACACTTGTACCAAGCATATGATACTTTACAGTCTAGTCTCTAGTCTCTACTATCCACCAAAGAATCTAGTCTCTACTATCTACTGAAGAATCTACTCTGGTCTGATCAACAAATACAAGTTTACGTAATTCACGCCCTAACAAGGACCTAACAGTAGTATTATAACCACTGTATACTATACCATTTATTCACGTTTCTACACTCATTTAAATCTACATTCACACACAGTCACTCACTAGTTCCACACACTGTCCACACCATACTAATTACTGTAGTATCACTACCACAACAGCCATACTTAATTCCAAGCCGGAAACATTTGGACCACCTTGATGTCTAAAATTCCATTTGAGTACTTATAAAAAATGAATATAATTTGTAATAGCCATTGAATGTGTTGAATGTTCCTGTGTAGTTAGTATTGCGTAGATATTCACCCCTAGTCTCTACCAATCTATTACTGTGCACTACTGCACTACTCTACTACTCTACCCTACTACCCTATCCTACTACCCTATCCTACTACCCTATCCTACTACCCTGATACTTTGAAAGTGTCAAATGTGAAACCTGTGACTAACTGATTTGTGATTCACTACAATACCAGACCACTGTAAACTGTAAACTGTAAACGGTACTACTCTACAGCTAAAAGTAGTTAGAATAGAGTAAGTCATTATACACAGATACTATACTATGTGCATTCTAGTTGTATAATCTAGAGAATCCCAACTCTTACCTACTCTGCTTCACCATACAACACTGATATACTGGACCTCTCTATACCGTACTACAGTACACAGTAGTCTCCATAGTAAAGTACTCTACTCGACTCTACAGTACTATAATGATAACCTGTAGCTTTCTATTTGAAACATAGTGGACTGCTATAACATACTATATCTCCCATAGTACACTACTCCACTATGTCTCCACTATGGTACTACTCTAGTATGTCTCCACTATGGTACTACTCTAGTATGTCTCCACTATGGTACTACTCTATTATGGTACTTGATAGATTCTTGTTGTAGCTTTAAACACTAAGGTATCTTTATGTTGATGATTCTTCAAGAGAGGGAATAGAATGTACTATAACATTATCCTCTAGTACGGAAAACAAATGTGACCAATTAGCTTTCTTCACTTCTCATACTCCAGAGTCTTTTATTAGTCGTCTATATCAGTCGTCTATATCAGTCGCCTATATCAGTCGAATATACCAACCCTTTTGGGACTAGTTTATTTAAAACCACACTTATTGTTGGCAGTCATAGTAAGTATACATAGTCTTGGGGAGCATGATGTAGTCTATAGTACTTTAGAGCTTATTAAATTGTAGTTAATAGTCAGACTTTACATGTCACTCCACACATACTACTTGTCTCTTGTATCTTTTATTCCTGTTTAGTGTTTTCAAGAAAAGAGACCCCTACGGAACAACTCTTTAGCAATCATTGTTCTACTCACCTCAGGCAATCCTGGTATTCCGTACAATGAAGACTGAGTAGGAATTGAGTAGGAGCTGAGTAGAAGGCCCTATGCAATGGTGATTGAATCAGAAAGAGAGGTCTCCCAGGTAGATCACTACCTATGGTGGATCTGACAGTACTACTCTACTATAGTACTACTCTACCTCTACAATACCGTACTACTCTACTACTCTACTAGACTACAATACAGTACTACTAGACTAAAATACAGTACTATAGCACTACTCTACTACTCTACTCAATAATCCTATAACTTATTCATAGTCCATACTATACGGTACTCTACTGTCCTGTACGCGGTGCGAAGAGTGGAGTGGAAAAAGCCTCACGCACTCACCAAATTCCACCTCTACTCACTCCACTCACTCCACTCCATAATGTTCAGGCTAGGCGTGCGGCCACGTGCTGCTCTTCGCTTGAAGAACTGCGTAGCCCCTTCCAAAAATGTGCCCAGATCCGTCATGGCCTCGGGACTGTCTCCCATCAAATCCATATCTTTGGGGTTCCTCAGATACAGTTCCAGCGCCAATAGTAACAGCTCAGGAGCCGGAGAAGTGAGCGAAATCAGCGAAATCAAAACCAAATTGACCGATTTCTCGCACGAAGTATCCCATGACATCGAAAAACTCGCCGATGCTCTTCCGGGCGCTGCTCATAATGTGGTCCACCCAGATACCGTTGGGTACATGGCATCCATTGGACTCGGCGATGGCTGGGGCCCCACAGCATCCATCACTAACCTCTTGGAATTGGCCCACGTGTACACGGGTCTCCCGTGGTGGGGCACCATTGTGTGTGTTACGGTGTGTGTCCGTACGCTTATGTTCCCGGTGTACATCAAGTCGTCCGCCAATATGGCCAAGATGTCGGGCATCAAGCCACAGATCGATGCACTCATGGAGGAGATCAAGAATGGCGACAATGAAGAGAAGATGATTGCAATGAAGAAAAGACAACGCTTGTATAAGGAACACGATATCCATACGTCGCACTCGTTCTTACCCATGCTCCAGTTACCTGTGGCTTATGGGTTTTTCCAGGCCACGCGGAATATGGCCCACTACCCCGTGCCAGGCTTTGATACCCAGGGTGCATTTTGGTTTCCGGACTTGACCCAGGTCGACCCGTACATTGGGCTCCAGATCCTCACTGCTTTGGTGGTGACTGGAATGATGAGAGCTGGAGGAGAAACCGGGGCCCAGGCCATGAACCCCATGTTCAAGAAACTCATGACCGTACTCCCATTTCTCTCGATTTTCGTCACCTACAACATGTCTGCAGCCGTGTTGCTTTACTTTGCAGCCAACTCGGTGTTCTCGTTTGTGCAGTCGTTGGTGTTGAAGAATAAGTACTTCCGGAAATGGGCCAAAATCCCGGCCATCGTGAAGCCGGTGCCTGTTGCGGGCTCCAAACCACCTCCGGCCACCATGGGCGAGTGGTTCAGGGACTTCAACTCCAGGATGAAGGAGCAGACCCACTCCAAGATGGAGAAGACCAACAAGAAGTTGGAGGCCATGGAGAAGCGCAAGCTCGACTCCAACAAGGGCTTCATTAAGAGACACTAGTCTTACTGTATATAGTACATGGTCAATAGATATTAAATTAAACTCTCCAATCTAGAACGGAAATCACTTAAGCTTTGGGACTCTCTTTGTCTCTCTCTCTCTCTCTCTCTCTCTATTGCTCCTTCTCACTTTCTTTCTCTCTCACTTCCTTTCTCTCTGACCTCTTTTTCGCTTCCTTTCACTTCTTTCTCATTTCCCTTTTGTCTGACTTCTCTTTCGTTTCCCTTTTCTTTGACTTCTCTTTGACTTGGTTTTTCTCTGACTTCTCTTTCACTTAATTTTTCTCTGACTTCTCTCTCATTTCCCTTGACCTGTTCTGGTTCAGCAACAAGCACTGAAGAAACGTCATCTGCATCAGTGAACAACACCTCGTATTGGTCAATCAACTTCTCCAACACATGGTTGAGCACACCAAAGTTATTGATGAGCGACTCCAAGTTGCTGGCCTCCGTCAAGGCTGGCCCAATCACCGTGGCCAAGTTGGACGTGGTCATCTTGTTGACTGCATTGTGCTTGACGATCTCGTTCAAGTGCTTGATCAACGACTTCAACGTGTGGAAGTTGACGGTGGGAAGTTTGGCCAATGCACAACGGTATGCCTGGGCATCTGCTTCGGAAAAGTCTTCGTTGTTCTTCTTCAAAGGCACCAACATCTCAATCACTTCATCTGTAAGAAGTGCATCGGGAAGTTCCCTGAAGTACAGCTTGACACAGCTTGTAAGGGCATGGACATTGACACCTCTTTCGCCGAAGTTGATCTGGCCAGTGCGGTCGATCTCTTGCTTGATGCTGTTGAGCTCACTGATGGACGTACTGATCCGGTAGATACCCACATCCTGGAGTCCTTCTGCTTCAATGGCCTGGTAGATCAACAGGAGGAACTTGGGGGTCTGGGCCTTGTCACGTGCACAGATGGCACTTAAAGGAAGCCCAAACGTAGTGTTGAGACTCTGCACCTTGTAGTTGATGGCACGCGAGTAGAACCAGTGCCTGTTGGCGTAGTCAAGAGCATTGAGCCACTGCTTGGTGTCGATTTCACTGATGGTCTGGAAAAAGTACACCTCATTTGTTTCCTCAGGGTCCACTTTGAAAGAGAAGGGGAAGAGGTACACCGGGAAGGTCTTGGTATTTTTGAGCTGCACCACTGCCACGGGTTTCTGTCTTGGGTCGGCCACCGATGCTGGGTCTGGAAGCTCATTATACGAAGCCACACGTTCGCTGACCACGTTCTGGCTCCGAGACTTGTTGAAAAGACCACTGATTTTGAACCTCGACGACGAATTGGTCTTGTAGTTCATCGACTGCCGTCTCAAGCTGCTGGTGGACGTTTTCCGTACAATCTGCGTCTTGTGCACGGGAACCGTGTGGTTCTTCTGGTCCCTGGCTGCTCTCTTCTTGGCCTCGGCCTTGAGCAACAAGTATTGGTCTCTGAGAACGCCCCGGAAAAAGAGCTTGTGGTTTTTCTCTCCCTGGTTAGGCCTCAAATGCGCCACTGAACTTAAAGATTCGTCGAGTTTAAGGAGAAATTCAAACTCCTTTGTTTCGTTGTGAAGATCTTCCGACTCGTCACAGTCCTCGAGGCTGAGCTCCTTGATAAGCTTGAAGATGAAGTACCTCTTATTGAAGTTGACGTGGTGCCGGTGGAAAGAGGGGCACTTGTTAATATCGATCAAGTTCTGGATGATCCACCCGAAACATGGGAGCAATGGCTCGTGTGGCATCAACAAGTCGTCCGCATCCAAGTTATTGGGCAACAACCCTTCCAAATAGTCACATGTCTTGCTCACGGGACGCCCCGCTTCGGGGTTCTCCAAAGCACATGCGGCCTTGTACCAAAGATGATGGAAGGAGCGACTTTCTGGGGAGTAGATAGCAGCTCTAAGGGCCGATTCTATGCACGAAGGAATCTCTGTACCGTAACCCTCAAAAACAAACAGACTCTCGCCCATTTTGATCTTGGAGATCTTAACCATCAACAAGAGAGTCTTCATGCGGTCGAGACGCTCGTCCACCGAGATATTCACATCACACAATTGTACCAACAAGTACGTCTTGAACTTGGTGTATAACCTGCAAAGTTTCCGGAACACCAAGGGAAGTTTTCTGAGCACTGGGTCTTTGGGGTCCGCATCGTAAAGAGTCTCAAGAAAACTAAAGATATTCGAAACCCGAACAAACTCTTCGCCGATCTCCACATCCTGCATCTCGTAGTTGAGCAACGAGTAGTTTTCGTACAGGTTCTCCAAGATCTTGAACACGGCAAACCAGTTTTCCGAGGAGATTCCTCGGTAGAACACACTCAAAAGCTTATTGAACTTATTGAGGAATTTCTCGATCTTATGGATGTTCCGGGGGCTGGGCAAGTTCCGGTTCATGGGCACATCTCGCATGCTATTGCTGAATTTGAACTCGTGGATCAAGTAGTTGTCGAACTTCAGACCCTCGATGGGACGGTAGCTCTTCTTCACGAACAACTTCTTCAATCTCTTGTAGAAACTGACCAAATTCTCAAATGCCTTATTCAACGTATGGTCGATCTTGTTAGAATTGTACCACTGAAGGATCTCGTTGCTGTAGAGCTTCAAGAGCTTGATCATGATGTTCTTGTTCTTGAGGTTATTGGAGAAACTCTCAAAGTAGTTGTTGACAAGAATGATCAAGGCCTTCAAGATATTGACTTGGATTTTGAGGAGCAACTCGTAGTCCACTTCCCCCAAATCGGAGAGATTAACTTGCTCATCCACCTCCCAATTGGGGTACACTCCAAAGGTCGTAGCGTCGTAGGTGCCCTTGTTAACCAAGTAGTATTTCTTCATCACGGAGATCACTGCATTTCCAGAATGGATAAACCTGTGAGCAAGCTTTTCAAGAAGATCCTTCGTGCTGATGAACGTGCTGTAGTTGAGCATGAACACAAGCCTGTATTCAGTAAGATCGATGGGGTGGCTCTTGTCGAAGTGTTTGGAGTCGATCAAAAGCAAATCCACCAACTTATCGATGGATGCAAACTTGGGGATATACCTGCGGGCACGGACCGTGGCATCTGCTTGCGAATGGTTGGAAATCATACCGAAACTGCGATGCTTCTTGTCGTGGGACGTTTCGTTTTCTTCGGAAATGGAGAAGTTCTTGAACTTATCGGAATTCAAAATGTCATCCACATCAATTCCAAGCCCATCATCATCGTCTTGCATCCCAGGGTCACCCGAAACATTCAGATCCGACTCGTAATCCATCACAAAGTCATCAACACGGAGCACCAAATCATTATCCACCACAATGTTGTGCTTCTCCTTGGCCTGATCGGAGACAGAGCCTTCATTCGCAATTAAGTCGTCGTATTTCTGCAAGTTGATCTTGAAGCACGAATTGTTGAATCCAGGAAGCCGGTCTTCTCCATCAATATCACTGCTCGCCTTGGTGGGCAGTACCATATCATTAGTATCGCCCGAATCAGCTAAGCTAAGTGAAGCTGTCGAATTCACAGACAAAGAGCTGCCGTTGCAGAGGGAGAGCGTTTCCTGAGTGGGAGCCTTCAAGTAGTTTTCTGCAGGACAATGCTCCGAGGCCAACGAGTACTTCATGATGCTATCTAGGTTGATAGACTCACAGTTGTACTCCAACAAACGGATAAGCTTAGCCTTCAAGCCCTTATTTTCAGAAGTAGAGTTCTTCTCCACCAACGAACCTGAAGATTCAAGCCCATTGGACTGCAAATTTGGCGGGAGGCTGTCGTCATCCTTTTGAACTCCCAAGTAGAGCACCTGGTTAAGACTCTCGTTGGAGAAGATGAAGCCCATAGAGTCGTATCTTCTGATGACGTCTTGGTTGTAACTGATGATATCCGGCGAGTTGTAGAGGTTCTTCAAGTAATCGTTCCAGCGGTCAAATGAATAATTAATTTTCTTCCAGATGATGTCCAACTCGGTGATATTGGTGGACTGCGTATTGTTGACCAAGAGATCGCCAAAGTACGGAATCACCGCCTCTTTCGGATATATTTTGCCCAAGCCTCTTGGCGCCATGATATGATAGGATTCCTTGGACCCAGCCACCTCGACCTCAGACCCGGATCCGGCAGAGCTGCCGAAAGTCAATGATTCGTAGCTATTGGCAAGGTGTCTGCGGTCAAGCTCAAATAAGACAGGAGCCCAGTCGTTCTTCAAAAGCTTCACGTAGTTCTCCGAAACATGGGCCCAAACGTTCTTCAATCTGAGGATAGGCTGGGATAAAATAACCGAGGAAATTCCAAGCCACGACGACATGTTTCCGGATTTATCCAAAAGACACCCTAAATCAATCCACTTCTCCAAAATACGGGCCCTTTGCTCTGCATACATATTGCTGGACTCGTTAAACAAGTGATGCACCAATAATCGAGATAAGTAATGGATATGCGTATCGTTGTTGAAGATCAACGGGTTTTTCTTGTAGAAGTAGTCACCGGGGGTATTTTCACAGATGGACGAATAAAGAAGCAAGGACTTATCTTTGCTGGAGTTCCATTTTTCAAAGAACTGGGTATCGATTTCGCCAATGGCCGTAGCAAGGTCCACCAAATTCAAGTCCTCCAAGAAAATGGAGCTCAGAAGCTCGGAAAGTGGGTTGATTTGGGTACTAAATGGCTCTGACGTCTTCACCAAATCAAGCAAAAGGTGTTGTTTTGCAAGCATGGAGGACTTAAACTCAGCCAAAGAAGCAGCGGATTCCGGAGACTTGGCGGCATCAATATTTTCCGTCAATAACTCTAAGATCTTCAAGATTTCCGGGGCGATATCGGACTTTAATAAAAAGCCACTGAAGTCCCGGTCGAGTTGGTGGAAAAACGTAATCACTCGCTGAGATACGTCAAACGGCACCTCACCAAACTCGCCCTTATACACGGATTTCAAGAGCATGAGCATGAGCCTCAACACATCAAGCAACTTGGGAAAAAGCGGGAACACCGAAATTAAGGTCTGCACGGGCGCAGCAAACGAGGCAGCATCGGCGAATAGGAAAAAGTGCACCAAACTCTCCGTCGTCGAGTGGGGAAGAAATACATTGGCAGTGAAGTCAAAGTTGAGGCTTGGGTGCGGCACCACCGGCTCGTGGAAGGTGATCTCAAGCGGCAAATCGTTTTGCCGGGCCGGAAAAGAGGAAGTTTTGGCCACGTGGTCGGACGTCAGCGGCAGGTCCTGAATCGGCATCGTGGAGATGCTGGAGTGTGTAGAGGCCTGGTCCGGGGCGTGCAAGGACTTTGGGGGCTCGAAGTTGGAGTCGAGCGGCGATTCCGGGGGAATGGATTCGGCGCCCAGAATGCTTTTGGAGCCGATCATAGTGTTCAGGTCGGAGATGGAGCCAAACGTGGTGGAGTCTGCGGGCGAAAGCAAGGCGCCAGGGTCCTTGGCATTGACGCGGAGCAGGCGAACGCCCATTTGCGGAGGAGGCCGGTGGATATACAAGAAGGAGCCGCGTAATTCCACACGGTAGAGCTGGAGATTCAGCTCGGAGAAGTCCTGGGTGGGCGAGGTGTTCAAGATACCATTGATCCAAGCATGGCGGACGATATCGGTATCGTAGTTGGGGAGGATCAAGGCCCGGACGGCCAGGGTGCGTTCGGCGGACTCAGCCTCGGAGATATCTAGAAGGGAATCGGGGGCCTTGGACTTGGAGATGGTGGAGATGGACCGTCTTTTGGACGACTTGCTCCAGATTTTCCTCATAGTGGATGGATAGTACTGGATGAATAGTACTGGATAGTATTGGCTGGAACAGACAGTACTAGATAGAGCACTAGATAGACAGTGCTAGACAGAACTGGACAGAACTGGACAGAACTGGACAAAGTGGAAAGACAGACCAGAGTAGATGGAACTGGGATGGATTGGAATGCACAGGAATGGAATGGAATGGACAGGTGTTCTGTGGCTGAGTAGTCGCAGGCAGGCAGTGGGAGACGGTGGCAGTAGCAGAATGTGGCAGTAGCAGAATGTGGCAGTGGGCTGAGTATTCCAAAATTAACAGTAACAGTAACAGTAACAGTGACAGTAACAGTGACAAGTAACGGAACAACAAAGAGATGCAAAATCACGAAAAGCGAGCAGTGGGCGACACAAGCGGAGAATGGAAAAGCCGATTGTTTGGTGGCTTTTTTTTTTTTATTATTGTCGCTCTTTTTTTTCGGTTAGCTATCGTAAATGTGACTTGTTTGGTACGCGAGCGAGGCAAATCCGAGGCCCGACAATGGCAGCCAGGGGCGATATTTTCTAGGGCTAAAAGGGTCCAGCTGAGGAGTGTTAGAAATTGGAACACGTGTGCTTTGCAAACGGCTCGGGGAGTGTATGGACCAGAAGGGTTGGAAATGGGCACTGATGTTGGGTGGAGTAGGGGGAGGGGGAAAAAGTAGAGGGAAGAAGACTGGTGGGCCGTGTAGAGTGGAGTAGATATTATGTATGAGGAAGGTTTACTATGGGGCCTGTGTGGAAGGGGAAAGAGGGAGGGCCTGTATGAGGCCAGAATTTGCATAATTTAAAAAAGCCTCCTGTGCAAGTGTCTGGCGATACCCGTCTCCATGCACTCCCATGCAAGCCCATGCCATAAACAGCCGGTGAACAGCCGGTGCCTAATCCAGTGCAGTGCAGGAAAACTCAGTGTGGTGTAGAATAGAATATAGTATAGATAAGGTTGATACTGTGTAGTATAGTGAGGAGTTGTTACAGTGTAGTAGAGTTAGTACAGTGTGGTGCAGAGTGGTGCAGAGTGAGCATAGTAAGTGAATTGTGAAGGGACAGTGAACATAGTAAAAGTCGGTGAGCAGTGAGTGAGCAGTGAGTGAGCGAGCAGTGAGTAGTGAGCAGGGCAGTGAGCAGTACAGTGAGCAGTAAGCAGTGAACATAGTGAGCAGTACAGTCAGGGAGCATAGTGAGCAGTACAGTCAGGGAGCATAGTAAATGACAGCACAGCAGAAGAGTATATGGAGACCAGAGCACAGCATACAAATACAACAGTAGTAGATAGAGCTACAGTACTAATAAGACTAAGTACTAAGGACTACAGTACTAACAGAAGAGAGTACTATTAGAACTACAAATAGAACTACAAATAGAACTACAGTACTAATAGGACTACAAATAGAACTACAGTACTAATAGGACTACAAATAGAACTACAGTACTAATAGAACTACAAAGAGAAGGGAGTACTAATACAACTACAGTACTAATACAACTACAAATAAAACTACCGCACCAACACTGGAGACTAGACAGATTAATCCAAAACAATTACAGTATAGAAGTATCGCATTAGGAAATGTGGGCCGGTGGAGCATATACCGCATTGGTCAAGAGTGCGGGAACAACGCAGGAGCACGACGATTTAGGCCGAAGTGCTGAGCTGGGTGCGGCTAGCGGCCATGTGCCTGTGGGGCTGAAACCCTGGCCTGCAGTCGCCACGGCCGGGAGGCTTATGCTGAAAAGCTTATTGGCCCAGCGAAGAATAGACGAGTGCCCGCATATGCATGCGTGTATGGAGCCGGCCCCATTTTCTCGCGTCCGCTGCTCGGCCTACCTTCGCGAATTCTCCAAAACACCGCACACGCCGCCCACCGCCTCACTTCCTGCCACCGCCTCACTCTGCCACTGCCTCACTCTGCCACCGCTGCCACTGCTTCCACTGCCGCGACTGCCGCGACTGCACTTCCTTATTCTTCCTCGGCAAATCCCCACCCCATCTCCCTGTCTCTGTATTAATCTCCGTATACAGTGTTTTTCAAAACTATATAAACCACATTAGCAAAATTAAACAAACCAATGATTCAAAATGTTTCGTACCCCTTTGCACAGTCTTTCAAATCAAATGGCGTAATGTTTCACACCACCTTTCATTAGAATTAAATATTCTGAAATCTTAAATCGGGAGAATTGCCTCATATGTACTACATTTGGGAGTCTTGCAATATCAATCAAGGGTCAAAACGGACGAAACTGAAGTGGAAGGGGTACGATACTTTTTGAATTATTGGTTTGTTTAATTTTGCTAGTGTGGTTTGAATCGTTTTATCGCACGGGTTTGAATAGTTTTGATAAACACTGTATATGTCAATATGTTCCTGCACATGATACCTCTGTATTTTTGAATTAATGTCTCTGTCTCTATCTCCGTAACTGTCTGTATTCATCTCTGCTCATGTTCTCTGCATATACCATACACTTCTGTCCGATCGCTTGATCACTATTACTGCATCACTCAGTAGAAACAGATACCATAAAAACAATTATACATTAGGCTCTCTAGAATGTATGTCAGAGAACACTTTAACGGGTAAGCATACTTTGTCATGGAGATCCGCTTACGGAGTTCAGCTTCAGATAGACGCTTAACTATGCAAATTACTCCACTGATATTCTCAACTCCTCTAAGATTACACTATACTATAATACCACACTACACTCCATACTACGTACTATACTCCATACTATACTCTATACTGTTGAACATGTGAGATGTGCTGACCCGTGTATGCAGGTATTGTGTTACCTGCAGTATAGCGGAATTGGACAAGCCTCAAGGTTCCCGGACGCCTCAAGGTTCCCAGACGCCTCAAGGTTCCGAGGAACGGATGAGTGGAGACTAGTATTGTATCCTGGTCTTGACGTCAGGAGTAGTCAGGTTTGACTCTAGACAAAGTATTACCAAGTCCACACCCAAAAGCAAGGGGTTTAAGGTGAAAATGGTATATATAGAGGGGTGTTAGATTCCGGTTTACGTCAGGTACTCTGTTTACTATGTTCATTCGCCGATGATTCCTTCGAGGGAGGAATCTGAGGTACTTATATAGTTGTAAGATAAGGTGCGCGCTGGTAGCTGGCTGGTGGCTGGCTGGTAGCGCGCTGGTAAAAGGGCCTCATACAAAGTATCAGGCAGAGAGGCTTCATAATATCCTAAATAGGTAGGGCACTACCTATGGCGGATCTGACAAGGGGATTCCGCTCTAGGTAGAGCGGTATCACAAGCAACCATAATATCACGGATCTCCTGGTACATATTAGTAGCACAACTAAGATAGTAAGAAATGAATAAACACATAATCGTTTCGGATCATGAACTCAAAAGCGGTAAACTTTAACATATACTGTATACTCTCCACCAATAATACAGTCCCATACTATACGATGTACTGTAGTCCTCTCTACTCTATCATTCATACTCTTTTATGGTGACCATTTGGTGTTCATCACTTGATCATCACTGGATCGCTTGTTCATTCAGTCATTTCTGTCATTCTTGTTGAGAAGGATCTTGCTGTGTCTGGTACCGCAGCCACTAACGTGACTTAGGTCATGTGAAGGCTCACCTCACTATAAGCAGGCTCCCTCTTTTATAACACCACCAAAAAATAAAAAATAATAATAATAAAATAAAAAACAGAGGGAGGAGAGAGGACCACCTCTAATAACTAGTCTCTATTAATTACCTCTATTAATTAGTTCTATTAATTAGATCTATTAATTACCTCTATTAATTAGTTCTATTAATTAGATCTATTAATTATCTCTATTAATTAGTAGAGGTACTGACACTGAGAACTTGGATTGATCTATACAGTGTATTCAAAACTATTCAAACCAGCGCGGAAAAACGATTCAAACAACACTAGCAGAATTAAACAAACCAATAATTCAAAAAGTTTCGTACCCCTTCCACTTCAGTTATGTCCGTTTTGACCCTTGATTGAAACTGCAGACTCCCAAATGTAGTCCATAGGTAATCCTTCAGATTTACGATTTCATAATGTTGAATTCTAATGAAACTTGGTGTGAAACATGAAACTTGGTGTGGAACATTACGACATTTGGTTTAATGACTGTGCTAAGGGGTACGAAACTTTTTGAATTATGGTTTGTTTAATTTTGCTAGTGTGGTTTGAATAGTTTTGCTAGTGTGGTTTGAATAGTTTAAAAAACACTGTATGTGCGGCAAATGTTTCGAATCACACTAGCACAATTGAACAAAGGGTCACTGTACACTCCGTCCTATCTAGTAGTGTATCTTTTAAGCAATGGATATTTCATCTATTCTGTTTTGGAGCATCCTCTTTTACCAAATTAAGATTCTCCTTGAATATTTGGCCAATTTATGGTGTAGTAGGTTTGGTACGAGACCGGAACTCAATGGTGGTCACGTGACCATAAAAATCACGGCTCCTTTAAAAGGCCACCACCAAACCTTTTCAACTTCAAAAATATGTATTGTGAAGTCCGGAATTCCAGCATTGCACCAAACCCACTCTTCTTTCTGTACCATGAAAAAACGATCGTTTGCGTTGGGCCTTTTTCTGCTGAGGTAGCCGGGTGTACGGGTGTTGTGGGCGAGCCAATTCCGGGGGTTGCACTCAATCAATGTTTCGATTTTGGTTCAATTCCAAATTTAAACGTAAAATGAATATATAATAAAGTAATGGTTATAATCAATATGGTTATCATCATTATTTAAAGTAATTAAAAAAAACATCCAATATCGAGAGTTATTAGCTTTCAAATTGATTTATAGGTTTTGCTGATGGAGAATCAAATTTTTTAATTTCAACAAGAAATTTAAAAGGAGGACAATCTAGTATAAGATGAAGTATCACCACAAGATTCTAAATATGGTTCTAATATAATTAAAATGTCTTTTTGAATATAACTATCATTTAATGTTAGAATATCTAAAGGATGTTTTTCACTATTAGCTTTTGATATATAAACTCTTAAAAGTTTATCAGATTTATAATTAATTAATTGACTATAATTAGTATTAGTTAACATATTAAATTTTAATTGATTATTTTTATATTTAACCAAAGTATTGTAATTGTCCGTTTTGACCCTTGATTGGTACTGCAGGACTCCCAAATGTAGAACAGGAGGTAATCTTCCAGATTAAGATTTCACAATAATGAATTCAATGAAGGTTGGTGTAAAAACACTGTACACCCCTAATAAGTGCGTCCACTGGTTGGAATGGGTCACGTGATCACATGAAGTTGGGCCTCATATAGAATCCCTTTTCTATGGTCAACGTTGGTCGACTTTCCCCCAATTCATACACCCCACTCCACGTAATTTACTCCCTTCTAGCTTCTACCCATTACGTTTCTGGACTCCGATTGCGGTCTGCTTGGGCACTTGGTGGTAATGTTCCGCGCTCTATTGCTGCAAAATGCTCTACTCTGCCATGCATGTCTCTACCCTCCAAGCCCGTGTTTTCTGTGAATACCACCGAGAAAAAAATGTTGGTTTTTGGGATACTACTTTCCTGTTTTGTCGACCTGTGGATCCTATTTTGTCGAACCGTGGATCCTATTTTGTCGAACTGTGGATCCTGTATATTTGTTTGGGGATAGGTTTGAGATTAGTCAATTCCAGTTGTGTATTTATATTAGGCACATCAGGTGATCCTTTCAATATCCAAGAAGTACAGATCAGTGTAGTATATTGATTATCGTGTATAATTTATAGTCTCATCAAGGTAGGTCAATATTGAGGTATTACACTTAGCAGTTTCTGGTGGGACGTAACAACAAGAATCTAACACTATATGGTATAGTATAGTATATGTTATGTTCTTTAATACGTATGTTACCTAAACTTGTATTCGTTGATGGTTCCTCAAGAGAGGAACCGAAGTGGCTTATATAACTTTGAGAGAAACATGTTACCCGAAAAACTCTCCACTAGAACAGTGGTAAGGATTGCTCCAGAATATTCCAAAAGGACCATCGTGGTACTTCGTGCAGCGATGGGACACGGCATTTGGAATGGCCATTGTTACGATCGGGCAGAGTAGGCTTCATGAATCCTCTATAGGCAGGGCCCTGCCTATCGTGGATCTAACAGTATATGGTATACTATAGTATATGGTTTAGTATAGTATATGGTATAGTATAGTATAGTATAATGTGTGGAGTACAACACAAATAGTATGGTATAGAATACAGTGTCATGTATGGTATAGTATCGTATATGATATAGTATAGTATAATGTGTATAGTACACGGTATAGTATGGTATAGAATACAATGTCGTGTATGTACAGTCTTTTTCAAAACTATTCAAACCACATTAGCAAAATTAAACAAATCAATAATTCAAAATTTTTTCGTATCCCTTTGCAGAGTCGTTCAAACCAAATGGGGTAATGTTTCACACCAAATTTCATTACAATTCAATATTCTGAAATCTTAAATCGGGAGAATTGCCTCATATATACTATATTTGCGAGTCTTGCAGTACCAATCAGGGTCAAAACGGACGGAACTGAACTGGAAGGGGTACGAAACTTGGTTTCTTTAATTTTGCTAGTGTGGGTTGAATAGCTTTGGTGCGCTCGTTTGAATAGTTTTTTGAAAACACTGTAGTGTATAATATAGTATGTTGTTCAACTTCTTGGAATGGATCAGTGTATAATGTATGGCGATAGAGAACATCTTGGTATGTTCCTCAGACAATATTCTGATAAATAAACTACCAGTAGTTTGATGTGGTATATTGTAATCTATTAGTCTCGGTTCTATGATCTCTATCTATTAACAACTTCAGCTATAAGTATGGTATAGTATAGTATGGTATAGTATAGTATGGTATAGTATAGTATAGTATAGTAGAGTATGGTAGTATACTATAGTATAGTATAGTAGAGTATAGTAGAGTATGGTAGTATACTATAGTATAGTATAGTATAGTAGAGTATGGTATAGCATAGTGGAGTATATGGTATTGTAATGTTCTTTAATACATTTATGGCTTACTAATACTTTGCTCGTTGATGGTTCCTCAAGAGAGGAACCGAAGTGACTTATATAACTTTGAGAGAAACGCCATCATTGTACGAAGTACTATGATGGCCATTGCAGAATCCACTATGATGGTCGTGATAAAGACTTTTCGATAGCCATCATAGTACTCCATCTAGTACTCCATCCAGTACTCTATCCAGTACTCCATCATAGTACTCCATCTAGTACTCCATCTAGTACTTCGTACAATGATGGACTATGCGAGACTATATGGCGACTCAACATTTACTTCGCGCAACACAATTTGTAGTCCCAGAGTGAGACCCAATTCAACACCCCAGAAATAATCAACACCCCCAGAAATAATAAGACCACCAAAAATTTCAAAAAAAAAAAAATTTCAAAAAAGGATCAGATTTAGAAGATCTAGACCACCAAATGCATCTTATTTAGGTTTTAGAATAATTCCTTTTTTGTTTTTGTGGTACTTCTGTGGTACTTCTGTGGTACTTCTATGGTACNCCTTTTTTGTTTTTGTGGTACTTCTGTGGTACTTCTGTGGTACTTCTATGGTACTTTGTTAGTAATATTTGTTACTTTGTTGGCTTCATGTGTGCGAATTTAGGAGGTGGTGTGGAATAGAAAAGGTGTTGCGAAATGGTGTTGAGGAGGTGTTGAGAATGAAGTTCAAAAACTACTCCTCAGTGGTGCGCAGAATTGAAGTGAGGGGGTGAGGGGTGAGGGTAGGGTCTAGGAAGAGAGAAAGAGTGAGAAAAGACTCACGTCAGTGCGTAAAGTGCGCATTCCCTTCTTTCGTGATTCTCATTCGTGATTCTCATTCGTGATTCTCATTCGTGATTATCCCCTTTAGAAGGTACAGAAAATACATTGTGTTTTATGGAAATGTCATGTCATTGGCCAATGGGCCATGAAGAGTGACCAAAAGAAAGTCGTGGTCATCATAGTACGAGGAATCATTGTACTTCGTACTATGATGGCCATTGCAGAATCTACTATTATGACCATTGCAAAGTCCACCATGATGGCTGCAACTACTGTATCACAGCCATTATAGTACTTCGTACAATGATGGCATGGCAATTGTTACGATCGGACAGAGTAGGCTTCATGAATCCTCTATAGGCAGGGCCCTGTCTATCGTGGATCTAACAATGAAGTAAATAATAAATAACTAAAATGTATTTAATAGGATCATAGATTAATTGCTTTCGCTTTGCATGTGAACAATATCGGTTCGATTCCGATTGATTCCATATTTTTTCTAGGTATTTTTAATAATTATTAAAAAAATATAAATAATTTGATTAGATGTACTGCATTAGACCATGAAAAGGACCATCTTCTAGTTGAAGTATGATGTGAGTAGTATGACTATGAATGGTTAGAGGATAGACTTTACGTAGCATAGGAGAGGAGAGGAGGAGAGAGGAGAGGAGAGAGGAGAGGAGGAGAGAGTTGAGGAGAAAGGAGAGTAGAGGATAGAATAGTATATTAGTATAGTGGAGGGGAGAGCATGAGGAGAGCCCAGAGGAGAGCATAGAAATGGTAAAAAAAGAGTCTAGTATGGAGTACAGCTTAGAAGTGTAAGAGTATAGAAAATAGGATAGACTGAAGGTATACGGAAGTATATAGTATAAAGTATAGAGTAGAGGATAGAAGATAGAGTATAGGATAGAAAATAGAGGAGCTTAATAGAGAGTATACAGTATTATAGTAGATAGTAGTATATTGAGTGTAGTATATAGTATGGAGTGTGGAGTATGGATAGAGTTTAAACATAGTATAGAGTGTAAGTTGGAGACGCTAGATTCTTGGTTCTTCTGTACTCAGTGTTGTATGAACTATAACTCACCAAACAGTGGCATCCCAGCACCAATCAGTAGCACCAGTGTCACTGTTGGTATGATGCAGTAATGGTGTGGTACATTAGTGGCGTAGTACAGTAATGATGTAGTACAGTAATGATGTAGTACAGTAATGATTTAGTACAGTAATGGTAACAATCGACATTTTTCACTTCAAAAACTCACATTGAGGTGACTCTTTATATGGCTGGTGTATTTTCTTATAGTGTTTTTCAAAACTATTCAAACGAGAGCAACAAAAGTTTTCGTACCCCTTCACACAGTCATTAAACCAAATGACGTAATATTTCATACCAAATTTCATTAGAATTCATTATTTTGAAATCTTGAATCTGGATGATTGCCTCATATGTACTACATTTAGGACTCTCACAGTGCCTGCTACATTTTTATCGGTGGTTGTGGCACGAATTAAGTCCTGCCCGGGCCGGAACCTTGAGGCCAAAATCTGGTCACTTGTTGGAACCAATTCAGTAACGAGCGACAACCATTTTCTGTAGACAATGGATTTCATAAACGAACAAAGCTCAAGGAGCAATGAACTATCTATTTCATTACTAGAAGACAAGTGCTGAGACTACTAACTTAAAGTCTACTACAGTATGAGCTCCACAATACTACTAGAT
>NKZO01001720.1:0-34329 GCA_002370185.1 Metschnikowia sp. 01-655c1
TGTGGTCTTATTCGATACTCCTCTATCATGAGCGAGATCCCCCCTTTATATACCACGTCACCATAAATTCCGTTCTCCTGTACCGGAATTGTTAGTCCATTGTCTGAAGTCAAACCTTATGACTCCTGACTCCAAGTCACGGTTTATATTATCCGTCTGCACTTATACATTCCTCGGAACCTTATGAGACTTGTCCCTTCATCCAATTCCGCTGTACTGCAGGTGACACCTTCCTGCATACAAGGATCAGGACATCTCACATGTTCAACACATCTCACATGTTCAACACCCACGTTTCTCTTTAACGTCATATAAGCAGCTCAGGTTCCTCCTTTGGATTCGGCGAATACAAGTTTATTTTGAATCTATTATTATGGTGCACTAGTACTCTACACTACTGCCACTATAGAATGACTACACTAGTACTCTACACCAGTACTCTAAATTCGACTCCTTTCAATACAACTTTCTAACCATTTGTTCTCACTGTTCTTTTCACCATTTGTTCTCACCATTCGGTCTCTTCGGTTTCACCATTCTATACTGCACTTGCCCGATTCCAATGTATATCCTTCAGTTCTGCCTTGACCTGTTTCAGGAAGAGGTACGCTCCATGAGCCCACGAACACACCAATAAAGTAATGCAGTAATCTGGTAATGCAGTAATCTGGTAATGCAGTAATCTGGTAATGCAGTAATCTGGTAATGCAGTAATCTGGTAATGCAGTAATCTGGTAAACAGTAATCCTTCGTTATATCAAGTGGCAGCTCCAGACCTTATTTTTCGAATTGGGGCGATTTGACTCCGGGTCCTCCTCCAAAGTCCAGTCGTCCGCCCAATCTGCCGCACCGCCCAAAATTTTTAGAACGGCCCGAACGGCTCGAACGGCCTTGGCCTGCTTGAAATCTATTTTCGGTCCACTTGATTTTTTCCGGCGAATTCAGTTTCAACTCCGAATTCCCAGATCCAGATTTCCCAGATCCAGATTTCCCTGAATTCTCTAATTTCAGGGCCATATTTTTTGCTGTATGTGGTCCATTCTCAGTGTCAGTGACATTTGTTGGAACATGAGAAACCAGTATATCTCTGCATGTAACCAGGACAGATGAAACAGTGATATGCAGAAACAGACGAGAGTGGACGACGTCCCGCGGAAAAAGGGAGCGGGCGGTAACATAAGACTATATAGAATAAGAGACGACATTGAGTTGATAAGAGTACTGAGTATAACTTAGATATATAATCGTTCCAGTTGCGTTAGTAGATGACAAATTTCAACATCATTCTCAGTCTCATTTTGAAAATCCTCATTTTCTTTCTCACCCTCACTCTCAAAATCATCATTCTCAAAATCGTCACCCTCAGTCTCACTCAGAAACTCCTCAAAGGCAGGGAGAAAAAAAATGTCCACCGCGAAACACTTGACTCCTGCAATTGTCAAGCGCAGACGCACGATCCAGTGCGAATCGCTCCCCGGAAACTTCTCGCACGAGAGAAACTTACCATCGACCGCACCCTTAAGCCCACCTCTTTCTCCAAGCTTCAACCGCTGCTTTTGGACATGAGGCCCGAACCCAAACACCTTGCCGTCGAAACCCACGTAGCCTGGCGTGGGGGCTTCTGTGGTGATGGCATGGCCGTCCTCGCCCTTGAACTCCGTGGGTGGGCCGGGGACTTGGCGATACGACAACACACTGTTGCCTCCGAACGGGTCGCCGGCGAGGGGGACCAACGTGCCGTCGAGGCGGGCGAAGAAGACCATGGGGATGGTGTGGGCATAGACTGCAACGCCGGCTGCAAAAACCAATCCAAGTCTCATCTCCTATTCAAGTCCTTCTATAGTGTTTCCCTAGTGTTTCTCTAGTGTTTCTAGTGCTTTTAGTCCTTCTCTAGTCCTTCTCTAGACCTTATTCTAGACCTTCCAATTGCTTTTGGTTTTGAATTATGAAGAGTGCTAGATAGTTCCTGGTGGTTCCTGGTGGTTCCCTGTGTTTCCTGGTGGTTACTGGTGGTGGTTACTGGTGGTGGTTACTGGTGGTGGTTCTGAAGTTTTGGTTCTAAAGTTCCTGTTTAGGCTCCTGTTCCTGGTTGTTGGTTTCTATTTCTGGTGGTTCTGAGGTTCCCTCAGTGATTTCTGTTCCTGGTAATCTCCAGTGGTTCTGGCTCTACTAGTTCCTGGTCTTTGGTTCCTGGTCTTAGGTTCCTGGTCTTAGGTTCCTGGTCTTAGGTTCCTGGTCTTTGGTTCCTGGTCTTTGGATCTTTTGATCTGGTGGCTTATCTTGAAGTTTGGATCTGTTATTTTGTGTTTGCCTGGTAGAGATCGGCTCTTATAAGGCCTAAGGCCTGGCTATATACACCCCACGCCCACGTATACCTTTGTGGTTGCATTGTCTTGTAAACATGACTTGAATAAGATCTGATACATGTACTCTGGCCGTGTGGCGCATGGGTGGCTGACATGCCAGAAAGAAGTGTTTAGAGATGGCTTTATTAGTGGAGCTGCATGTCATGCACGCGCATCTGTTACGGAGCACATTAAGCCATGGGCTGATGTGTAGGCCGTGCGACCACCGACTAGTGCCATTAGATGGCCGGCTGCAAAGCGGCACTTACCTCTCTTTTGTCCTGATGCACACTTCCAAGTGTTTCTATTTACTCCGTTGTGCTTCTTTTGATATTCTGCACACTGCACTTTGGTGACTTTCTTGCACCTAAAACCTCCCGGAGAAAGCCTGTATAGTCTGGACAGCCAACTCTATTGGAACATTCCGAGACTCCACACTGACCAACTTATTACTACAGCACTACGCCATACTCCATTTACTACTCCATACTACTCCATGCTACTCCATACTACACCACAACACTACTCCAACCACTACTCCAACCACTATTCCAACCACTAATCCCATTTATATCCTCAACTAAACCTCCGATATCTCCTTGAGACTTTTGCCCGGCATAGCAACCCACCTTGCAGCCACCTTAACCACCTTGCATCAACCGACTGTTGCCTTGAACTTTGCTGTGGCTGAGAGTGCATATAGGCCCTCTATTTGTTCTATTCCATTTTCCTATTCCAATTTTTCTTCTTTTCTAGCATTGTTTTTTTACATTGTCTTTTCACAGGAATCTGAGACACTTGTTTGCTCTCTGCTTCCACTGTGTACTGTGTACTGTGCACTGTGCACTGTGCACTGTACGGTGCGAAAAAACCCGAGTGCTCAGGAATGGATTTCTCTACTGTGGTGCTTTTCACGATTCCAGCTATTTCTCTTCCGATTCTTTGCTATCCCAAATGTTAAGTTTTTTGTTTTCTCTTCATTCTATGTTTTTTTTTCTTTCTATTTTTTTTTTCTATTTTTCTATTTTTCTTTTTCTTTTTCTATTTTTCTTTTTCTTTTTCTATTTTTCTTTTTCTATTTTTTTTTTCTTTTTTTCTATTTTTCTTTTTCTATTTTTCTTTTTCTATTTTTCTATTTCTTTGCTCTTTTCCTTTTTTGTTGGTGTCATTTCACTGGCCTCGCGAATGCCATTCCCATTCCTCATGTTCCGCTTTACTACTTTTGAATAAATCTTTTAGTGGGTGATCTGAATCTGGGTGGAGGACAATGA
This sequence comes from Metschnikowia sp. 01-655c1, assembly GCA_002370185.1. NCBI lineage: Eukaryota > Fungi > Ascomycota > Pichiomycetes > Serinales > Metschnikowiaceae > Metschnikowia > Metschnikowia sp. 01-655c1. The sequence continues at coordinate 3,617 of NKZO01001720.1, forward strand.
TGAGTCTAAATGGGGATTAATATTGGAGCTGACTCTACGACAACTAGTACTTCTACTGGCACTACTTCTACTACTGAGACTAGTACTACTCAGACTAGTGCTACTTCACTTTTACTGGTACTACTACTGGGGTACTACTGGGGTACTACTTAGACTAGTACTACTTAGACTAGTACTACTTAGACTCGTACTTCTACTGGCACTACTACTTTTTATACGAGTTACTACTTCTACTACTTCTACTAGTACTTCTACTGCCACTTCTGGTACTAAAACTTCTACTACTACTTCTACTACTACTTCTACTGATACTATTTAGACCGGTACTACCACTTTTTATGCGATTAATACTACTTCTACTACTGTTACTACTTAGACTAGTACTACTCGAGCCATTCAAGTGCCTTCGTGGTTGAATCCAAGCCGGATCGCAAATTTCTGTTTATGACGTCCTGGGTCTGCTCGTGTCCGTGGAGCGTTGATGCCACAGTTCAAGTGTGCGATTGGATGTATCTAAACCGGATTGAAGGTCTCAATCGGTAGAACATTTGACTACTTCTACTGGTACTACTACTTTTTATGCGAACACTACTTCTACTACTCCTACCACTGAGAATAATAGTATTACTAAGACTAGTAGTACTACTACTTCTACTACTTCTACTATACTTCTACTACTAAGACCAATACTACTTCTACTACTTCTACTACTTAGACTAGTACTACCAAACTCGTACTACTTAGACTAGTACTACTTAGACTAGTACTTCTGCTGGCACTACTACTTTTTATGCTAGTACTACTACTTCTACTACTTCTAGTAGCACTACTACTTACTACTTAGACTACTACTGCTTCTACTACTTAGACTGCACTACTACGTTTTATACTAGTAATACTAGTTCTAATACCTCTACTACTGAGACCAGTACTACTATTTCTACTAATTATAGTATTTTATTACTTCTAAGACTAGTATTACTACTAAGACTAGTATGTTATGTTCTTTTATACATTTATGCCGTACTAAGACTTTGCTCGTTGATGGTTCCTCAAAGAGAGGAACCGAAGTGGCTTATATAACTTCGAGAGAAGCGTGGAACCGAAAAACTCTCCACTAGAAAATTGGTAAAGATAGTTCCAGAATATTTGAAAAGGGCTATCGTGACACTTTGTGCAGGGATGGCTGTAACACGGCGTTTGGAATGGCCATTGTTATGGTCGGACAGAGTAGGCTTCATGAAACCATCTGACCAGTTTAGAAGTAGACATAGTAATTATATAGTAGTAAGTTATATAGTAGTAAGTTATATAGTCAGTTGTATAGTCAGTTATATAGTCAGTTGTATAGTAGTGATAGTACTTAGTAGCATACATGATCTAGAGCCACTAGAAATATCATACAAGTAGTTTGAATCACCATAAGTAGTGACGACTTATTAGTTAGAGATTAGTAGTTAGCACTTAGTAGCTATAGTAGCAGTAGTAGTAAAATTTATAGTAGTTATAGTAGTTATAGTAGCTGTAACTTGGGTTGGGGTTAAGGATGCGAAGTCCGTGGTGGTAGTTCTGGGAGAGCCTGTACACGGCCACCATCAGGTCTCTTCGATAAGGAACGCTTAGGCTGGATGCCGTTTTGTTTGGAGAAGACCCACAACGTTGACCGTCAATAGATGAATCAGTTATTTAAACGGTGTCTAGGGGTTACTAGAGTCATGTAAGACCCCAGAGAGTCACCACCCCTAAGGTGGATACTGACGCGTTGAAATGCTGTATCCTCAGTACGTTGGTATAGAGTGAGTCTAGTGTATAGAGTGAGTCTAGTGTATAGAGTGAGTCTAGTGTATAGAGTGAGTCTAGTGTATAGAGTGAGTCTAGTGTATAGAGTGAGTCAACGAGTACTTAGCATGTACGGAGTCGATGTACTTCGTAGAGGCGTTGGATGCGTTTGAGTAATGTACTATGTGCAGGTCACTAGTGGGTGAAAAGTGTTGGACTTTGATATTTTCTAAGCCCATAATGTATGCTACTATTCTGTATTAGGACATCCGTGAAGTTTCGATTACTCGTGATACCGCTCAACCTTGAGCGGCATCCCTCCTATATAAACCTTTTCACCTTGGACTCTTCTCTCCTGCATCTGGCTTGTTAATCTATTGTCTTAAGTCAAACCTGACCTCTCCTGAAAACCAAGGCCCAGATACAATACTAGTCTGCACTCCTTCCTTTCTATACTGCAGGTAACACATTACCTGTATACACGAGTCAGCCCATCTCACATGTTCAACAAAAAGCTTTCACCCACCTCGCACCTCGTCAAAGACTTCGGTCTTGTAAGGCACAACTTACATATCCCTGTATATTAATATATATACTAAAACATAAGTTGAAAGAGTGAGTGGAGTAGTGAGATAGATGGGTTCAGCCGTACGCGAAATTGCACGGAGTGCACGCAACATGCAAGATTTCGTCCACGCATAAAGAAACCAGCATTTGCCATATCCACCCAAAGATCCTAGCCAATCAGAACAGGTGCATGAGCAAACTTGTGGCTCTGTTATTGTATATATGTTCAGATTGCCAGGATTGAGTTTCGCACTGAGCAGTGTGGAGGTCGGAAAGGTGAGATGAGGTTGAGTGATTAAACTATGGATATAAATGACCATTACACAGGTCTATTGATCCACACGTGATTCTTCACGGGTACTTTCTGAGGCTACATTTCGACCATAACAGTTTTATTACATTAGGTGTTTTTTTTAAAGAAATAAAAATTGAAGGCACATGACACTACCCAAAAGGCTCAGACTTCATTCCACGCAAAGTGTCTCCCTGACCTTCAAACAGAGCTCGAAAAAGAGCTCGAAAAAGAACTCAATAAACTTTAACAGACCCAAAAAATCACAAGGATCCAACAACCCCAATAACTCCAAAATTCTCAAAATCCTCAGTTAAATTTCTTATTCAAAAATGGGTTGTTCTTATACTTGACTGCAGGATCCTCATTCTTAGGGTCCTCAATCTTAGGGTCCTCATTCTTAATGTCCTTATTCAAAAATGGGTTGTTCTTATACTTGACCGCAGGATCCTCATTCTTAGGGTCCTCAATCTTAGGGTCCTCATTCTTAATGTCCTTATTCAAAAATGGGTTGTTCTTATACTTGACCGCAGGATCCTCATTCTCAGGGTCCTCATTCTTAGGGTCCTTATTCTTTGGGGTCTTAATCGCAGGGTAAGTAACCTCATAATATGGACGGTCCTTGTAGTAAGGCAATATGTAGATATTCACAAAGTGACAATCGGAAAGAGGCAAAGGGCTGCCCATGTATCCGATCGCACGCTTCTCGGTACCGTCAAGCTTACAGGAGCGGAACTGGGTGTTCATGATCTGGCCCTCCTCTATATGTAATTCGGCCATGACTTGGCAAGGCCCAAAGCCAATCACACCGTTCAGAAACGTAAAGAACCCCGGAGTAGGTGTTTGGTGGGTGACTGTATAGTTTCCCAACAAAGCAAACTCCACTGGAGGAGTGTCTTTGTGATTATGGGTCAACAAACCAAACTTCCCAAAGTCAAGATACTCATAGCCAGAAGGCAAAGGAGAATACGAAAGAGGCTCCATATACCGGTTCCCTCTGGTGTACACGTAGAAAGCCATTGGGGAGGTGGTGTTGATTGCCCAAGCCGTTTGGGCTGCGAAAAAAAGGACACTGATCAATTGATAGGTGTTCATGGTGAAGATGAGTAGTTATGTCTCTTTTTTTTTTCTGCCTTTACGAGGGCAGCCAGGTTTTATAGGCCTGCCAAGAAAACTAGGGCTTTTACATGTCATGCTGGTTATTTGCGAAGGACCCATTGTTCCTGACCCAGTCATCATCCGAATCGGCTTGTGTGCAAGCACATCTCCTGCACACTTCAAAAGCGATCTTTCATCCATCACTTTTTTTCCATTGTCTAGTGCTGGTAACAACAAGCAGTGCGATCGTGTAAAAATAGACATAGGTATGTAGTGATCCAGGTTTCAAATAGGGTTATCTGGAGAGTGAATAGCCTAAAATGTCTTTATTATATAAGACTGTTCCTATAAACTTTTGGGGTCATGTAAAGTATGCGATCTTGGGGAAGGGGGGATTGGATTTAAGAGAATAAGGTTACGAGCCCGCACCCTTCACCATAATAATAATAATAATAATAATAATACCTCCCCAGCTTCGTTGTGTGCAGGTACCCAGCCACATATCATCAGTCATGACCCAATTACATGCAAAGCATTCTTTGTGTATGACCTTTTTTTATGAATTGTTCTGTTAGAATTATTATGCGACCTGAGGCTCTAACCTGTATTCGCAAGGGTTATAATCTTCTAACGGGCTTCTAAGTTAATCGGATCTTCCAGGAACGATGACCTACAGATGGCTAAGTATTCTGAAAGGCTACTATTAGTAGGAACTCGCCCGATCAGTTGTTATGGGTAATCTTAGTTAAATAATGATAACTGTATTAGACTATAAGTATCTAAGATTAGGTATTGGAGTTCCGCCCTTTCATGACTTGGCTCTTGCCCCATTTTATATTTAGCTATCCCTGTTAGATCCACGATAGGCAGGACTCTGCCTATACAGGATTCATGAAGCCTACTCTGCCCGATCGTAACAATGGCCATTCCAAATTCCGTGTCCCATCACTACACGAAGTAATGGTCCTTTTGGAATATTCTGTAACAATCCTTACCATTGTTCTAGTGGAGAGTTTTTCGGGTAACACGTTTCTCTCAAAGTTATATAAGCCACTTCGGTTCCTCTCTTGAGGAACCCTCAACGAATACAAGTTTAGGTAACATACGTATTAAAGAACATAACAATCCCTGACAGCTCTAAATATAAAAGCGGGGTTATCTGTAGAGACTTCGTAAAAGGAGGGATTGTTCTTCAGGAGGCAGCAGCGCGCCTCCTATCCTATACTCAGTCGAGTAGGTTATTGGAATCCTGTACTCAGTCGAGTCAATTCCATGTCTAACATGTTTTGGTGTGGACTTTTTGGCATGTCTTAGTATCTATTATGGGTCTACAGTGCGCCCTGGTCACCCGTTCGGCACCGTACCAAAGCCAATAAAGTCTTTTTTTAGATCGAGGATTTAGACAATAGGTTTACATAGAGGATTCAAAGTTAAAGGGGCTCTCGAGCATTTGAATGGAGCATGCATTTCTTATATCCGGTGTAAGGCATTCCGAGGGCAATTTAAGGGCATTCCGAAGTCTATTTAGAGACTTCAAAGGGTACCCAGAAACACCCCAAAGTATGGAGAGGGTATTCAGGGCGTCCAGAAATATCCAGGAGTAGCCAAAAATTCTTTTAGGTATGGTTCAGAAGTCACCGGATATGGGTCCATTTGCAGCCAATTGGTCTGCAACATGAGCAACTGTCAACAAGTACCTAGCATGTACCGAGTCAGAGTACTTCATGGATGTGTTATACGCAGACCAGTGATGCACCGTGTGCAGGTCCCTAGTGGATGAAAGCCCTTCACCAGCCTCGCACCGTCCAATCCACTTTGGTCTTGTAAGGTACAACTTACATATCCCTGTATATCAATACATATACTAAAATATAGGTTGAAAGCAACACCAAGTCATTGAGGAGTACTGTATAGCCATGAATCAAGCCATAGAAAGTTTTGGCATGTGAAAGGGACATTTTGAATGTGTATATTTTGGGTTTTTGGACTTTAGACTTTGCATAATTGGGTCTTTACATACTTAGGTTATGATACTAGTACACACACTACTCTCAGTACACCTACCAAGTTACATCAACTACTACAGTATACATCCATCAACTCCTAAAAGTTAATTCCCACATATAAAAGTAATCCTAAAACTTTTCCCACTGCCATAACGTCTGGCCCGGGTTAACTAACTCGTTATCGTTGCTACTAAAACACGCACCCTTATCCATGCCCTGGGACACCAACACATTCAACCAGTAAATAAAACGACGGTAGTCCGTGGGGTTCCAATCACGCTGGGCCTCGCGTAAAACTTCCTCTTTATCAATAATGGCCTTGACTGCCAACTTGACGTCATGCGTCTGCTCATACCTCCGGGCCACTTGTTCGGGGGTAACTTTCCCCGACTCCACCTTTATAGAAGAAGGAAAATCTTGGTTTGCCTTGGAAGCCACGGCAACAATGGTTCGGGCCACGTCCTTCAAGTTGGTAAACGAAATGGGCGTTTGGGGCAGCCCAAGGTACGTTATGGACTGAGTCTCAGTATCGATGCCCACATGGCACACAGTCTCATACAACCAAGGCCCGCCGGCAAAAAACGAGTTGGTGATATCCACCACGCGGATCCCAGCATCCCTCATTTTTTCCGAGTGTTTGGCCTTGGTCCGGGCAAAACATGGCAAGTAGGTGTCCACCTGCGCGATGTCGCAGCCAAAGCGTGAGGGTATATAGAGTCTAGGCCTGAGAGCCACCACCAACCGCTCAAGTTTGGCAAGGGTATCTGCCCTAGAATTAATGAGCGACACGAAAACATCCACGCCCTTTAATTGGCTCACCAAAAATTCCTGGTCGCCGTCGAGGTCGCATGCAATGTACTGGATGTTCTCAGTGTTCTCACTAGCCACTTTCGAAGCAGGGTCGCGGGTGAGCGCCCTAATAGGAAACGAGAAATGGTCTTTAAACACTGGGCTCTGGAACGCCTCGAGCGTGGGTGCTCCCAAGGAACCATTAAGTCCAATGACAGCCACGGATAATTTGGACATAGCACAAAAAAAAAAGGAAAAAAAAAAAGGAAATTGAAGAAGTTAGATGTGACTATATAGATATATATAGACTGGAACTGGTGGAGATGAAACTGTTGAGCTTTTGGGGGGTCTAGAATTATCAGGGACTGCAAAAGTTCAAAGGGGGTAAATTTGGAAATGGAGTTTATTAGTGTCCTTTTTTTACCTGACTTTTAGGAGTTTTTATAGCTTGGGCAGGCCCTGGGCTGATGCCGCATGTTAAGTCGGAGATGTTGCTGAGCAACTGTGGCGTTCCGCGTGCAGCCTGCAAAATAATCATTCCACATCAATACGGGAATGCTGCATAAACTCATGAGAACAGTTTCAAGAGGTCAATAGAAATTATTTTTTTTTTAGTACCTTCAACATATCAATCCTGGTTCCGACCCCTGCCCGACTTGCTAGGAGCTCTCATTTGATTTTGCTCCGTGTCTATTGAAAGCTAATTTCTACGAGACTATCTAGTTTGAAATAGAGGGCTTTGTTTAATGGGGTAGCCACTTCAGGACATGGTTGTTTTGTGTGTGGGAGACTAGAGATTAAGGATGGTATACCAGTGAGTCGGGTCGGGGCCGACCGGAGACTGCCTGAAAAGGCAATTTCCCGGACCTGACTCAGCCAATTCTTCCGGCCACGCCCTCGGTTTATTCACATGAAAACACCCTCTGGGTGTTCCTTGGGTCCCCCACTTCTCGGAAACTGCTTGTGGCTATCTGCCCATAGCAAACAAAAGAGTTGTGGCTGCACATTTCTGGCAGGCCTGCACACAGGCACATAGATATTTCTAGATTTTCCTAGATGTTCCCTCACCACCCCTTCCACCGATATTTTCAAGCTCGTAAATATTCCATGGCATTTTTTGCATTGTTTAGAGTTATTTCGACATTGTCTAGGCCCATCGCCAAATAATACCCACCCATTCAGCCGTTCCCAAGGGTGAGACATCTCTCCATGCCATAAGCGCAAACACTAAAGATGACTTAGACATGTGTGCTATAGCTCCTGCATTTGAAGGAGCCTGTGCTCCAGGCTATACTCAAGCTCCGGAGTTTGAGAAGGTGAGACTGAAAAAATTGGCTGATTTCACGTATCTCCACTTCAACCAACAGCCCATTGTTCGGACGAGGCTACCTCCTTCTGCATGATCTTGCATGCGCATTGTGCCCAGACTGTTCCAGAAGTGAGGAGGCGTCCATGTAAAGTTGTCATAATACGAGGCCAAGATCCTGCTTCTAACCCCGAATAGGTATTTTTTCCTTCAATTTAGGCCCTGGTACTTGGGCGAGAACCGCTCCTTGACGCATTCTCCGCTATATGCACTCCTGCATTGTTAGTAGCAAACTTCCCCATCGTAAAAACTCTTTGTCGGCAAATATCTTGGTACCACAGCCCCAGACTGCCCGTCCAGAGGAACGGACTCCGGGTGCTGCTGCGTGCAGGTTCTCTACTGCTCTTTCCCCATGGTTTAAAGCATCCTCAGTCCCCCGAACGTTTTTCTGCTCCAGTAAAAGCGAAATGCGGTGCTTGTTGGTGGTGTTCGTGGTATTTTTGGCGCTGTGCCTAGCCTCCAAGGAAGGCTGCACGTCTAAGGTGATTCTTGCAAGAGGCTTCTGGGTCGATTTCTTTCATTATCCGCACAACGACTTTCTGGGCTGGCGGGTCAATTTCTTCTTGAACGAGTACCTGAAGTTTGGGTATATTGGGCTGACCAAAGGGGTTGAGCAGGCGGATTTTTCGGTGGTGAAAGAGAAGGAGGCACCCAAGTATGAGAGGAAGAAAGTGGAGAAAAAGCCCATGGTCAACGATTTGATTTATGGCTTTCCCATTACCGCCACCAACTTCTCCATGGCTTTGACTGGCTACTTTAGGGCCAGCCAGACTGGTACATACAACTTCACGGTTGAAGGGCAAGCGGGGGCATCTTTACAGTTGGGCGCAGCCAAGGCCTGTACCAGTATGGCGGCTCAATGTGTAGTGGATACACTTGATATCCGAGCTTTTAGTGGGGCCTCGTTGCACCGCAAGGTGTGTGCGACTTTTGAGTTGGAGGCCGGGCTCTACTACCCCGTGAAGATTGTGGTGTTCAACTGGCACCTGTCTGCGTCTTTACGAACAAGCGTCCGGCTTCCTGATGGATCGACAATTGACGATATAGGCACCCAGATTTTCCAGTTGGACTTCGATGGGGCCGCACCTCTGGCCGCACCAACCTCACTGGACATGGTGCATGCAGTACCAGACCACCATGGGTCAGGGAATAAAGGTACGAGATTTGTAGTGAATGGGGTAGGGCAGGGGTATAGTTTTGAGGGGAATGCTTCTTTTATAGAGTCTCAAAAACTGCTGTATTGGGACCGTTTGTCCAGCCGTACAACTTCACCATCCATGGAACATCTCCAATCAACCAGTCTTCCAGGGTCTATGGACATACTTGAGTTAGTCTCGCTGGAAAAGAACCGGCTGGAAAAGAACCGACTGGAAATGATAATTCAGTCAGTCCCCAATCAGTCAGTCTCTACTAGTAGCTCAGTGTTTATGCCTAGTAAGCCTATGAAAAATAAGGAGCCTATGACTAGTCATTCAAAGGTGTCTATAACTTCTATTATGGTACCATCAAGTGAACAGAGCTCACACCCTACGCAGTTTGTCTCGTCTAAAGAACCAAAGGTATCCGCGGTGACTATTATGGATGGAGAAGAAGTGACTATTATGGATGGAGAAGAGAAAGAGCCTGATGTGATTAAGAAAAAGCCATTCAAATTTGTGCCTGTGCAGCCAGTGTGTCCTCCCGTTAAAGTGGTTCTGAACGGCATGCAGGCCGATTTCTACCGGTACCCCATCCACGATTACATGGGCTGGTATGGCAACTTCTTCCCCAAACGCTATAGTTTCTTCCAGTACCTTGGGCTGTTGCAAGGCATAGAAAAGTGTGATTTCTTTAACGAGAACCTTGTGGATATAAGAGTCCCCGTCCAAGGCAATATCTATGGCTTTCCCATCACCACCACCAACTTCACCATGGAGTTGCATGGCTATTTCGTTTCCACGCAGTCCGGAAACCATACCATCACCATCAGCGCAAACGACGGGGCGTTTTTGAAGCTTGGCCGGGGCAAAACGTGCCGTGGAGATAAATCGGGAGAAAAAACTGGTGGCTTTGAGCTCGATGTGAGGAGTCAGCCGGGCCGAGGAAGACCAATGAAGGATAATACCCACAGTGGCACTTTTGAGTTGAAGGCCGGAGTATACTATCCCATAAACATCATAGTGTACAGCTGGTGCCAGTCGTCGGGGCTTAGGACCAAACTCGAGTACCCGGATGGATCAGTTCTTGAAGATATTGCATCCCAGACCTCCCAGTTGAGCTTCATACAACCATTCTAGATGTGAGCAATAGATTGTATTATTACGCCAGTAATTTTACTATAAATACTACTCTGTTCTATCATAATACGTATTATCACTGACTTCTACTTATTATAATACGTATACTATCACTGACTACTACACTTATTGTAATACTTATACTATTATTGACTACTTGTTATTGCAGTTTACGTCAGGTATTCTGTTTAATATGTTCATTCGACCATGATTCCTCCGAGGGAGGAAATGAGGTACTTAAATACTTTTAGAGGAGAGGGCGTGCGACTTAGCACGAGAACAATAGCAAAGAGGGCCGTCTCAACATAGTACGATGTTGGGCCTCGGGGTCTTGAAATGGCCATTGTTAGGATTAGACAGTGTAGGCTCAAAATACCTCAATAGGTAGAGTACTACATATGGCGGATCTAACACTACTACACTTATAATCATACGTATTATCACTGACTACTATACTCCTGACTGTAAGCTCAACAGGAGACTAGCAGATAGACTTGATTGTCGAGTTGGCCTTCTTCTTCTACCGGGAATCCCAAGCCATTTAAGGGATCATTGTAGCTAGCGATTAATGATACACGTCAATTTGAATTTGCATTTGGATATTTTGTATTGGATTGTTCCCAATGGCCCAAAATATTTGGCTCTACATTCTGCAACAACTAAAAGCAAGCCATATGAAGCGATAGATTGTAGTAGTAGTATATGGTACATTTGGGGTAAATTTTGGGGTACTTTTGGGTACATTTGGGTACTTTTTGCATAAGTTTCGGTCCATTTGGGTAAGGTTAGGTCCATGTTCGGTCCATTTGGGTACTTTTTGGGTAAGTTTTGGGTACATCATGGTGGCATGCAGAATAAAATCATTGACTGGAAGGTGAAGTTCAATGATAGTTGATGATTAAGCAAATCAGCCACAAAAACTTCCCAATCTGTCCAGATGGTTCCATTAACTGATACCAATAAGAGTAGTGACCTCATACGATCACATTATTTTTTCTTAAATGATTTGCAGTGAAATTGAGCCTTTTAGAGCACGCATTCGGCTGCACTGTTCTCTAAAGGACTCTCCTTAGTTCACTGGCTTGGGTGGTAAGTTGCCCAAAGGTGTGTTATTTACTGGTCCTCTGGGAACAGGGAAAAACCTTGTTGGCACGTGCCACTGCAGGCGAGGCCGGAGTGCCTTTCTTCTTCATGTCTGGCTCGGAGTTTGATCAGTAGTAGTATAGTAGTATAGTATTAGTAGTAGTAGTCAGTATAGATTAGTGAGTAGTAGTCAGTATAGACTAGTGAGTAGTAGTAGTAGTAGTATAGTAGTCAGTATAGTAGTGTTATAGTAGTATTAGTAGTAGTAGTAGTAGTAGTCAGTATAGTAGTGTTATAGTAGTAGTAGTAGTAGTAGTGTAATAGTAGTGAGTAGTAGTAGTAATAGTAGTAGTAGTGTTATAGTAGTGAGTAGTAGTGAGCAGCAGTGGTGGTGGTAGTGAATGACTTGTATTGACCAGAAATAACCTGGTTATGAGCCCGCACCACCCATCACGCTTACTCTTCATGAATTGGCCTGTGGCACAACTAACTGCTTTAGAACTATAAAAACTCTACAGCTATACACTTTTCAAGCTATACAATATTAATGTACATTTCCATATACACATTCCATAACCTAAACCTGCATATACTAAAACACTGGTTCTGCCATCAGTACATACAGGCAAAGACAAAGTGTATTGCATGTAAGAAAAGCTCTTCATGAGACTAATTCCGGATCGCCAAGAGCTTATTTCCTGAATATTGGGTCCAGAAGAGTAAGACCGGCTATACGAATATGAGTATCGCACGACCACTTATACAGCTACTCCACTCCAGCAAACCTTACTTCAAGCTGGCAAAAAATACATACTGTTAAGCTTCAAAACCCAAAAACCTTATTCAAAGGTTTAAAATGATATGTGGATGTTCTCCATAGACCCACCAATGATCTTACCTCATATCTCTATACACTATACTCTATACTCTATACACTACATAACCTTTCAACCTATATTTTAGTATATGTATTGATATACAGGGATATGTAAGTTGTACCTTACAAGACCAAAGTAGATTGGACGGTGCGAGGCGGGTGAAGAGTTTTCACCCACTAGGGACCTGCACACGGTGTATCACTGGTCTGCATATAACACATCCCCGAAGTACTCTGACTCCGTACACGCTAGGTACTTGTTGACATAACCACACCACCACACAGATACAATTTACACCCTTCTATTGTACCAAGCTAAAGTGCCAAAAATACTCATTAGTAATCTCCGTCCCAATATTTTTTTCGCCTATTTTTTATTTACTTACTCATCTTGAGACGGTCCTGCATCCAAACACCCCAACTGGTCTACTTTAACCCGTGACTCCTTTTTACATTGACTCTTGAACCTGTTGACACTCATATACGGTGTATGTCCTGGATATAAACATAGACGGAGTCAGTATTTATGTAACATAGACGCAATTCGTATTCATGTAAACATAGACGCAGTTCGTATTCATGTGGGTTTTGGCCTGTATGAAGCAATAGAGACAATGTCAACAAGTACCTAGCGTGTACGAAGTCACAGTACTTCGTAGATGTGTTGCATATAAGCCAGTGATGTGCTACATGCAGGCTTCCGGCAGGTGAAGGGTTTTTACCTGCCTTCGCGACACGTTTACAGATTTTGGTCTTGTAAGGTACAACTTACATATCCCTGTATATCAATACATATACTAAAACATAAGTTAAAAGATAATGCATTGGAACCGCGCTCATAACCGGCAACAATAGGTCCACACCCCGTTTCCCCAGAAGTCCCCAGAAAATTGTATTTAGTGCGAAGCAGTCGTCTAATAGAGTAGGAAGTCATGGAATGGTGTAAACCGGATGCAGGGAGAAATTCCCACAGCTCTGTGAAGTAAGGAAAGTGCGTGTCAAACTCCACCAGAACGTGATGGACCGAATACGATAAGGCCAAGAAAAAGGGATAGAAAAATAAAGGATTTGGGTAAAAAATATTGATGAGGTGAAAAGAATATTCCCCTTCAATTTTTAACGAGTTTTCTTCTACAGATCTACACAGGTCTACACAGATCTACACAGGTCTACACAGATCTACACAGGTCTACAAGGTCTACACAGGTCTACAAGGTCTACACAGATCTACACAGGTCTACACAAATCTACACAGGTCTACACTAGGACAAGGCTACTACATGCACAATCTTCTTTGATTGGCCAGAGGAAATGCAAGACACCGCTTTTGGCATAACACCGTCACTCCAATTCCAGTAAGTCCGTTCCTCCACTACTAAATCTAAATTACCGAATCTACACTACAATCTGCACTACAATTTACACTACAGTCCACACTACAATTTACACCAGAGCTTATAGGTTTTGAGAACCAAATTGGAGTTGAAACTGAGAATCGAGCACTTGTGGTAGATCTCGTCCTCGTGGCTCAAGAAGTCAGTTATGGGCTTAAGGAATACTAAGTTATTCTTGTTACACTCATGCGGGTCACTGAGAATGAGAATGGGATGGTGCATTTTTAGAAGTTGGTCAAACTCCTGCTGAGGGTCAAATTGGGACGGGGAAAGGACCTGGGGAAACGAGGTGGGTGGGGCACATTTGGAAGTACCGATACTGAGTGAATCCGCGCCGGAAATGCAAGGTGTCTGGAGTATGGGATTAGGGGACCAACTCTATACACCCACTTTTCTCACTACCAACTGGTGATACTAGAACAAATAATAGTAATGATTATGACCACTTGATACTATGCTACTTGATACTATGCTACTTGATACTATACTACTTGATACTATACTACTTGATACTATACTACTTGATACTATACTACTTGATACTATACTACTTGATACTATACTACTTGTTGAGAATGCAATAACTGATCATTACAGAAACGAAAGACCCCCTCTCTTTAGAAAGTAGAGTTTGCTACGCCTTACCTTGGGCATTAACTTGTGGTATGGATGACTTGCGGTTGACATCCGAGGGTAACGAGTGGAGAGATGAAATCTTGAAGAAGTCTGTGGACATTGGTCGTGAGCCCGCGTGCGAAGTCATCAACTTGGAAAGCCACACTTCCAACGACAACAAAAAAATGTTGAAGGAAATGGAGGAGATCTTGAGAGACCATGACAAATTGGCCATTTTGGATACCATTTCCTAGTCCAAGGTCAACAGCATTACGTCGTAAATGGAAAGTGGTCTGCAAGTGTATTCCCGAAGGTACTATGAAACGGTTCCCCTACAACTCGATGAAGGCCATGGCTCCAGTGCCAAGGGTTCTGCAATTAACAATTCCCAGATTACGTGTCTTTTGGGGCAACAAGCTTTGGAGGGCAGAAGAGTGCCAGTGATGGTGAGTGGAAAGATTATTGAGAAAACAGCTCTTGCTGATTCTCCAAGACCGCAGCCACTCATGTGACTTTAGTCATGTGAAGGCTCACCTCAATAGAGTGTTTTTCAAAACTATCCAAACCAGTGCGACACAATGTTTCGTACTCCTTCGCACAGTCTTTCAAACCAAATGGCGTAATGTTTCATACCAACTTTCATTGAAATTCAATATTCTGAAATTTTAAATCTGGAGGATTGCCTGATACATAAAATAAAAATGAATCTGTAAAAACATGAGCCCATATTCGAAAGATTTATGTATGTACTACATTTGGGAGTCTTGCAGTTAAAATCAAGGGCGACCCCGGAATTGGCTCTAGCGAGAACGCAAAACACCCGTACACCCGGCTACATCAGCAGAAAAAGGACCAACGCAAAGCATCCTTTTTTCATGTTACGGAAAGAAGAGTGGGTTTGATGGAATCCTGGAATTCTGGACTTTACAATGCATATTTTTGTAGTTGAAAAGGTTTGGTAGTGGTCTTTTAAAAGTGCCCTGATCTTTATGGTCACGTGACCACCTTTGAGTTCCGGTCGCGTGCTTCTTTCCACTAATACCAAAGCCACTACACCATAAATTGGTCAAATTCAAGGAGAATCTTAATCTGGTAAAAATAAGATACTCTAAAACAGAATTTGCCGTGCTGGTTTGGATAGTTTTGAAAAAACACTGTATGTACTACATCTGGGAGTCTTGCAGTACCAATCAGGGTCAAAACGGACGGAACTGAACTGGTTTCTTTGCTATTTTGTATACAACAATATTTTGAGTTGTTAACGAAATATTTTGAATTACTGGTTTGTTTAATTGTGCTAGTGTGGTTTGAATAGTTTTGCTGCGCTCGTTTGAATAGTTTTGAAAAACACTGTATGGAAGGACAAGCTCCCGCTATTTATAACACCACCAAAATATACACCACCAAAAGGAGGACATACCAAGATGTCTCCCCACACCAGACCCACCAATATTAATCAGTGTAGTGGTACTGAAGTTTACCAATGACTTGGACTTATTTCTCAACACGTCTATAACCTGCACATAGCATATCACTAGCCTGTATACAACACACTACGTAGTACCTTACTCCGTGTGTTGGCAGGTACTCTGTTTAGTCTGTTGATTGGCGGATGGTTCTCCAGAGGGAGGAATCGGGCCATTCAAGTAGTTGACAGTGAGACGCTAGCTACCATCTTAGCAAATCACATTTTCGGGCCCTAGTACAATGATAGAGGAGTGGTGCAATGTAATGGCATTGCTAGGATTAAACAGCGTAGGCTCAAGATACCTCATTAGATAGGGCATTCCTATAGTGATCTAACAAGTAGTATAAAGTAGTATAAAGTAGTATAAAGCAGTATAAAGTAGTATAAAGTAGTATAAAGTAGTATAAAGTAGTATAAAGTAGTATAAAGTAGTATAAAGTAGTATAAAGTAGTATAAAGTAGTACAGTAGAGTAGAGTACAGTGGAATACATGTGGAGTAGTTGCAAAGACAGTAGAAGCATTAAGATGTAGGTCCGAAGCATGAATACACGGTCTTGGACTACTCTTGGAGTGGAAGGTTTGGGGTTGGTTTGGATGGATTTTTCAACCTATGTTTTAGTATATATTGATATACAGGGATATGTAAGTTGTACCTTACAAGACCAAAGTACGAGATGTGTTGAAGTGGGTGAAAGATCTTCACCCACTATTCACCTGCACATAATACTTTGCTGGTCTGAATACAATGCATCTGCAAAGTACCTTGACAACGTACATGCTAAATACTCGTTGACAGGATTTGGGTGGATTTGGGTTGACTTGGCATCCAAAGCGGGGGAGGGGTATCATTCAAAGAGAAGACCTAAAGGTTAGGTTTAGGTATGGCCACTTTTTCGTGTAGACCTGGATAAGACCAATAGACGTCTTGTATGATTCTTTGTCCACCCCTAAAAGTGTGTATATGCTGGTAAATTCGGGAGGAGTGCAAGATTATATCCTCACTTCTTCGTCCAAAACACCAAAAACACATCTCCAAAAACACTTCCAAAAAACACCTCGAAAATTACCTCCAAAAACACATCTCCAATATAAACAGTTCCATCTTGACTATACCCAGTGTTATTCCTATGACAGGATTTCTTTCTTGGTGATGTGACAAGAGGGAATCATAAGAATAAGCATGTCTTCATGGAGTAAGAAATGATTTGGGTGTACTTTAGTGGGTGCACGACTCATGGGATTTCATGAAGGAGTGCATGGCAGACGTCAGTCCACAATTGAGCTGTCCACTTCATTCAACTAGTCGCTTCATTTAATAAGTCCATAATACATCATCTCTCATCAACATTAATGAAAGGATAGAAGCATATGTGGATGAAAGGACCACCTTCAATATCACCATATCCATTTCAAAGACTAATGAAGCCACTTAGACAAAACTTCTTTCCCAATAGTCTCGTCTGTGAGATTCCCATCTATATTGTTTTTTTGTTGACCAACCAGAGTACCATCAGGCATGGAGTCATTAAGGAAAGTAAAGCACCGGGCAAGAGATTTTAGTATGAAGATGGTGTTCAATGTAGGACAGAGAAGACACAATCACTTTAATGAGTCAGCTATGAGATTTTCAGAAACCCTGACATGATTATGTGACATAAAAGGTGGGATCATGTGACATAATAGGTCGTGCCTGGAATAAAGGACAGTGAAGAGCTTCTAAGCCTGGCTCACTCTAAGCCATGACAGTTCAACCCTTAATTTGTGCCACATAAGGAGCAACAAGCAGACTCTAAATCAACACCCATTCATGTTTGGCGTAAACCACTTATCCCTTTGCCTCTAATTGATTTAGTTGTGCCGAATATCTTATCATGACAACGGTATGCGAGGACGTAGACCAGCAGGTTGTGAATGGCGGAGTGGGGCGTCTTGAGTAAACACATCATCAGTATCTATAGTAAGTAGCAAATATTCCATTATGACATGACATGAGTTTAAGCTTAAAGGCCGCTTCTTCACTATCACTCAAGACAGAGGGTTGGTCTTTTCTCACCTTTGCAGATCTTCTTGGGAATATCCACCCGAACGAGATTGGTGATTGAACTGGCAGTAAGTAGACCCTGTGACCTCCATTATGTTGTTGAACAAATCGGATTTATAGCGGCATATTCTTGATGAGTAGATATCGGAGTATAGTCCAAAATATTCAGTATCTGTGCATCCAAATTATTATAATCTGAATGTAACGGCTGGCTCATTTGACCACCAACGAGAACTCTTATTTCGCAACTGCTGTGAATTAGTTGCTGTGAATCCTCTTCAATTTTTTTTTATGAATTTCCTGCTGTGCTTAAAACCCAGATTCACACCCTAAAACCCACTATTCAATGACATTGATGAATGGTATGTTAAGTGGTTCCAAACAATCTTTCTGGTATAATCAAAGAGTGAATCCATAAGTACCAGGTGCTGAACTAACACATAGTATAGTTTGTTTTGCTTGGTGAGAACCCTCTTTGACATAGTCCACCTTTTGGGGAAACGGTTTGGAGCCTTCAAGTAGAGAGTCATTGCTCACTGTCTTAATTGCTTCATTATCGTAGAGCAAATTGCACGTGTGATTATGACCTAGTTCTTGAAGTAGGTTTGATATCCACTGGTTGACCAACGGTATTTTGGAGTGCTGTCATCTCACCAGCTGTAGTTGGATATTTTCGCATTTCTAGACATTCACACTTTGGGTTCAAAATTCAGATCCCACTAATGATTCGAGTTTTGGCATCTGGCTTTTTTAATCAAAATGGCTTGAAACGGCTCCAGCAATTATCCACAAAAAGAGTATAAGAATATTTGAAAGGGCATTAGGGATGAACATCCGTACCTCCTTGATCTAGTGGTGTAGGAGTGGATAGTGCGGTGCCATAAAGACTCTCACTGTAACGTTGTCACTATCACTAGATCAGAATAATAATGCAGACCATGTACCATCCAATAATATTCTCATGATGTAGTGTTCATTATGAGTGTTCATGATGTAATGCACTTGATGTATAGTTCATGGTGTAGTGCACGTGTCCAGGATTCACGTGACCCTCAATTTCAACAAACTCACTTCTTGAAATCCAATTACTATTGTTATTGGCCATTGCTTAGCATTTGAATAATATGCCGAGGCAACTAGGGAAATTCAGCTGCATTTGGCAAAATCAGAAAGCATTTGGGGACATTTGGGGATCCTCTTCCATCTTTTCCAATGACTGCGAAATCCCTTACTTCTTGAAAGCTTAGTTCGCAGCCTATTTTTCTATAAATAAAGTGCCCCAAAGCTCCCAGAACGCCATTGAAAGTTTTGATCATGACCAGATTTTGAAGAAAGGAAAATATTGACAGCTCAATGTTTTTGGACTCATGCAGAATCCCATCCACAGTACACTTTATTTCACCATGGCAGAATATGGCACAGGTCAATGGTCATACCAGACCCAATTAGGAGGTCACTAGTCAAAATTTCTTTAGATCTCGAAACATAGGTTCTTTTCAGGGACTTCATTGAGAAGGTGATTTTCAGGTATTAATAACATCTGAGAAAGAAAAGAACATTTCTGGCTCTTTTTGGGTATAGATCACAGTGTAATCTTGGAGCGAGATAGAACACGTGGCAAGATCATACCAAGTAAGCCTCCAGTATTCGAGACGTTAGGAATAAGTCCATGGTCTGCAAAAAAGAGTCAAGACATGTCACAGCAATATAGCAACCAGTTAACAGTAGCTTAATAATCTCAAATAGCACTGAGACATATCTAGGACACATCCAATCTGTTAGAACCGCCATGGGTAGTGAGTCTACCCATCGGTATTTTTAGAGCCTACGAAAGTCGACTAGTCAGCTACTCGCCAACGAGACTGACTGCAAGTTCCTTCGTTAGTCGTTTCTTTTGTTGCTCGTTTCTTTTTGCACCGAATGACCGATTAGTCATCTCATCATCATCGTGTCCCTTTTCTTACCACTATATAAGTACCTCAGATTCCTCCCTCGGAGGAATCATCGGCGAATGAACACAGTAAACTGAGTTAACTCAAATTGAACATTATTCCTTTAGGATTCAGTTAGTATTCATAAGTATTTATCGATATTTATCTCGCCTCATTAGTATTCAATTGGGGTATCAGAATTTGGCCAATGAAGTAATAGAACTATAATATCTGATATCGATGATATCACGACCAATTGCATTTAAATATAATCGTTTTGTCTCTACCTAATTTCCCAAAAAAGCCTTCGCTAGTACATGTACTTTAAGTCTGGATTGCACTATTCTTCCTTAAGACAGACCACGTCCATATACAGTCTAGACAGAGTTAAAGATGAATAACCCCCCAAAAAAAAGGAGCAGGGGATGCTCTTTATATAAGGCAAAAACCGGGTGGCAAAAAAAGGGGGAGTACAAAAGGAGGGTGTCACAAAGGGAGGGCTGTGAAATGCACAAAAGTGGGGTTCTTGCATGGCTGCAATTCTGGAGTCCGGGTATAAAGAGGGCGGTCGCGCGCGCTATAAATCGCACTACTCGTATTACTCACTACACTCCAACCAACACGGGATTATACTATATGATTTATGCTCTGTATAATCTCTACGGTCTAGTCTCTATCCTCTAGTCTCTATGGTCTAGTGTTCACCCAGAGTGTCTACCTCAAGTGTCTATACTGTTTCGCCAGTATTTATGCTTAATTATTAGTTTATATGATTGATAAGCTAGTAATAAAGAGTACCCATCTCCCCGTTTCGGTCGAGCACACCACGCAGCCGGAGATACGGGTCGAGCTCGATATAGTTCTGGGCCTTTTGCGCCGCTATGGCAATCTTGGAATCAAGCTGAACTCTGGACTCGTCCGGGTCTGAGGCCTCTATCCATTTGACAGTAGCCTCGATGAAGTTGACGGTCAACTCGTCACGCTCACGAACCAAGTCGCCAAAGCGCTCGTCCGGCACCTTACGCTGGAAGTTATAGAGGTTGGGCTCTATGAATGGCGGCACCTCGTGGTCCTTGCCTCCAAGCGACTTGGGGATGTAGCGGGCTGGGATGCGCTCGTGGAGCTGCTCATAGCCATTGGTGAAGATGATCACATCGCGCAACCCCAGGTTCATCCACTTGACCACCACGTTCCAGAGGACTGAGAACACCTTGGGGGCATTGTGCATGTAAATAGTGCCAACAAAGTGGGGGAAGTACATTTGATGGCAACGCACAAGGAAGCGGATGGCGTGCATGTCGGCGTTTTTCAAGGTGAACCCCGTCAAGTCAAAGATAAGCTGGCACTGGTCCACGCCGGAGCGGGTTTCGGAGAACTGGAGTCGGATCCACTCATAGATCAAGATGAGGAACTTCTCAAACTCCGGCGCGGGGCAGTTGCTCCTCAAGTGTTTCCGAGTCCGCACATAGATCAAGGGTTCTCCATTCCGGGCCTTGCCCCTTATGAAGATCTCGTTGCGCATGAACATCTGCGTAAGGCCGGGGTGCTGGCCCTCGAAATAGAAGTGGGCATCTCCTTTGCAGAGCAAGTCCTCCACACCATGCGCATTGAGGCGCCAATTGAAAATCGTGGCGAACATCTTAAGGGCCTTGCTCACGTTGAACTCTTTCTCGCGGAGGAGTCGGAGCAAGTAGTTGTCCAAGTTATCGTTGCGGCACGAAGCCCAGAGACTCTTGTGAAGGTCTTCGCCGACAAAACTGGATAAAGTGGAGTGGGCACTTCCCCCTACAAGAGAGAATACGTCGCTGGCATTGTCGGTCTCCAAAGTGCCTGTTTCAAGGGAATAAAAGACCAGCTTGATGCGGTTATATGAAAACTGGAAGATGAACGACAGTTCCGACGTGATCAGCTGCGTCTCGCTGCGTTCGTTCTGGGGACTGCTCGCGCCGCTATCGGTTGCATCGGAGATCTTGCCATCGGTCTTGTCGGTACTCATGCGTTCCCGGCGACGGCGGGCCGGGGGCTTTTTGCTGGACGCCACGAGCTCCGTACCGGACTCAATTTCATCCATGGATAAGCTGATCTCATAGCCAAACGACTTGAGGAGAATGGCCCAGAATTGCTTAAGGGCGATTTCCTGTCCTGGGTTCATGGACCATACACGGCCGGGCTTGATCTTTCGCTTGACCCTAAGTCTGTGGGAACTCTCCCTGTCCGGCCGGCCTGGAAAAGTGTGGGAGTTTTGATGTGGAGCCAGAAAAACTCTCTCTGGGGCCGTTGAGGCTCGGTCTGGGACCTGAAAAATTTGGCGGTCTGAGCCAAAAATTTGAGATTTTGGGCGGTCTGAGCTAAAAATTTGAGATTTTGGGCGGTTTGACAAACTGTTTGGACCTTTCAGGCGGTTCTGACGGTCAGAATCTTTGGCCGTCTGCATCTTAGTTGGAGATGCTAGAGGAGACTCTGAACTAAGCGGATTAACGTGATTGACTGGGTTCAAGTGGATCTGTGGATCAAGGGTCAGATTATTGGACTCCTGGCTATGGACAGACTCGTTTCCAGAAGCTTCGAAGTTTCTAGCATACATATCTATGTCTTCCCAGTGCCTGACGTTTTCTGCTAAAGTCTCCTCAAGAGTCTCTTCTCTCAAAGTCTCATCGACAGGCTCTTTTTCTAGAGCCTGGAGAGGGTACATGGCAGGCAGGCCCTTAGGCATAAGAGAGGGGCTGATCATATGGGGGTTTAGACTCATCATAGTAACGGCAAAAAAGTTGAAGATATGGAAAACAGGGTTTTAATAGAACAATGGAATAATGGACCGGGAAAAGAAAACAAAGATGGATTGGATTAATAGTGGAATAATGGAATAATGGAATAATGAAATAATGGAATAATGGAATAATGGAATTATAGGTTGGATTAATGAAAGAGGTTATTGGAGTGGGACAATAATGAGAGGGTCAGAAAGATAGGAATGGAGTATGAGTGAAATGGAAGAAAATGATTGAGATTGATGGAATGGGATTGGGCAGGTTATAAGCGAGGAGAGGTCGATCCGAGCGGCCCAAAGAGGAAATATCCTAAGAGATCTTCCCTGCGCGGCCTGCACATGGCAGACAAGGGTCTGCGGGCACATGTGTGCGGAGAAGCCATGCAGGTTTTTGTTGACTTCACATCCTCTCTCCTTACCACGGCCCGCCTAACTACTGACTGCATGCGCTAGCGAGCGCATTGCTTACGGCCTACTGGCTAAGTATGATCTGTTTCAGCAGGGTATGGCAGTGGGGGTGTGCATGGAGAGGGGGTGTGGTGGTGGGGAGCCGAAGTGAGAAAGTGACAGGAGAAAGCGAAACGTGGGAGAAAAGAAAGTGTGAGAAGTGAGCAGAGGTCAGAATAATGTGATATTGTGGCGAGAATTGACAGTGACAGTGACAGTGACAACAACAATGGCAAGGATTGAGGTTGAGGAATATGGTGGTGGGAGGGATCTTGGATCGCCCATTTTTGGCGCCATGCAGCAAATGAATTCGAGCCTTTTCGCAATTACCCGATTAGGCAATCAACTTCATCTTTTGACTCCTGCAATCCTGCAATTTTAATTCTTACTGCAGTGTCTAATTGCCGTTCCTGAATCCCCTGACTACCATGGGCGTTCCCCAACCATTCACCATCGATCCCAACCAACAAAAGTCTGGATCTCTGGATTTGAATCTGGGTCTGATCCTAAACACTAGCCCATTGTGTTGATGTTCAGATTGTCACCTGCGCATGTCATTCTTCTGCTGCATCAATGTCACAACGAGATTCCGGCATCCATGGCCACCACGCCACCCGTGGAAGAAGACATCTTACAGAGAAATACAAAGTGCGCCGCCGTCTCTGCCACATCCGTGGTAACTTTAAGCGGCGATTTGTCCTTTGTTTCTTCGATCACCGCCTCAGGAAACGATTGGCCCCATTCTGTGAGAAGAAGTCCGGGACACACTGCATGCACCCGGACGCGAGGTCCCTGCGTCTTGGCCAACAACTTGACCATGTGGATCAACCCGGCCTTGCTGACAGCATATGCAATGCTGGAGCCTTGCGTGGCTCTGCCAGCCACCGAGGCGGAAACAATGAAGGTGCCTCCATCAACGCTCTTCTCCAAGTATGCTTTGGACGCCCGGAAGAGGAAAAAGTGGCTTTTGATGTTGGCCTGAAGACACTTATCCCAGATTTCGTCGTCGAGCGAGTCCAAGTCTTGATGCGGCACTTGTTTGGTCCACCCGGCATTGGACACCACGATATCCAATTGTCCCAAGGCGTCATACGCATCCTTAACCACTTGTTCCGCTGCATCTTTCCCGCTGAAAATATCCGATTGGATCACATGAACTTGCACCTTGTGCTGCTGCTTGAGTTTGTCAGCGAGTTGCTGGGCCCGGTCCTTGGAGTGGGCATAGTTGATGGCCAAGTTGACGCCTTCCGAGGCGAGTTGCTCGCAAATAGCTGCTCCAAGTCCTGCAGATCCGCCCGTGACAAGGGCACATTTTCCAGAAAGAGAAATCATTGAAAGAATGAAGATTGAAATTAATTGAAATGGCAATTGAGTGAGGTTGGTTTGGGTGGGGGTTTGGTTATCTGGAATTGGAGGTGAGTGTGGGGAATGCGGAGACCCGTGCACCACACCCGCATCTTTGGCCAATGACTTCAAATATGGCTTATCTCTCCGGATGCTCCGGAACGGAGTGGCGAAATCCGAATACCCCAGAATAAGCCTTTGGATTAGTCATATCTTTGGACTCATTTCTTGGGCTTGTTGGAATGGCTTGCATGCAGGCACCTCTATAATCTCAGTCCCCATGAAGCCATCCCAGACCTATCCAGTTCGGCCTCTGAATGCACTCGGCTTCTGGAGACTTCGGATAATTCTGAAATTCTGAATGCACTTTTAGTATTCTTGGAATAATTCATAATTCCTCTGCTGACAAATCCTTTTTGATCATGAATGGCTTGCCTCGCCAGTTGATCTCGTGACCCACCATGGCCGTGACCCAAATAGGCAACGCCAAGAGTTCCCGCATGAGCCAGAACTGGAACCACTCGCCAACGCCCCGTCTGGTGGGAGCCACATTCTCTAGCCACGCAGGACAAGCGGCCAAGCTGGAAATATTGCCGATCCATGTGTAGAACTGCACATAGTCCAGGCAGAGCCAGCACAGCATGTGCAAAGCAAAGAACCAAAAGCTGAAAGTTTTGTTCAAAAACAACTTGGATACGGCAAACGTGCCCATGAGCCCAGAAATGAGTGATTCCGTTGTGGGTTCCACCAACGTGGCCGCCAACACCATGTATTTGCGGACCCTGAGCCACCGGACTCGCCGGTTGGAGTACTCTTTGATGGAGAGAGCCTGGTCATATGTCATGAGCGGCTGCACCACCGAGTCGCCCGTTAGGGCTGTTCTCCCCCTACAGTACTCCCAGAGAGCAATTCCGATCATGTTATCTTCACCAATATAACGGGCGAAAAACTGCAACGAATGGCCCGGGCCTTTACTGGAAATGACCCTAGCAGCAGCCACCACGGTCGGGTCGCTGAAAAACGCCGATTTCTGGAATGGAATCCGGGACACCGCGTAGTCCAAGTCACTTTTCCGGTACATGTTGGACTTGCCGTTGACACAAGGAGCAATGGACAAGTTATTTAGACTGACGTAGAATTTCAGATGCAGCGTGAACAAAAACATCTCGTCCAATAGACTTCCCTTGCCGAATTTGGCATCGTTGAGAGCAATGGCCAACGGCACGTGATGCACCAACTTGACTTTTCTTCCCGAGTCCCCTAAGTAACGACCGCAATTCGTATTGTTGAGCATGGCCACCACAGAATTCTTCAAAATGTGCTCCGAAGCCCATACATTGGAGTCCATAATCCATAGAAGGTCGTGTCTGGCGGCCAAAAAGCCCTTGGCGAGGTTGTTGACCTTCGGATTTGGCCCGAAATGGTCTTCTCCGGGCCCCGACACGAGGATCTGGCTCTCGATGTGGGGATATTTTGCTGCCAACTGGCGGAGGGTCGGAATAGCCGGGTCCGATGCGTCGGAAACGCAGAAAAGAATCTGGAGTTTTTCCGACGGGTAGTTCTGGAGAAACGACAGCTCAAGACACGATTGGAGCTCGGGATCGATGCCTTTAATGGGTCGGAGAATGGTGACAGGTTCTAGGGCTGTGGCAGAGAGGACCTCGGAAGGCACAGGGGGCTTGGAAAAGCACGCGAGGATGCACCAAAACCCACTGAAGGCCACAGCCACAATCACAGCGTACCATAGAAGCAACACATAGGCCAAGACGGTGGAGCAGTCCATTTTGGAGATGTATGCGTAGTTGAGATTTTTGCAATAATAATAGAGGTGCACGGGTGTGCACGAGTGGGTACGGGTGTGCGATGGCTGTGTGACGCGACCTTGCGGCTCACAAGCTGCTTTCAGATACACCCGTACCTCTGCAGTTGCAGCCAGCATCCGGATGCAAAGCACGGTCCAATTCCAATGCGACTGCCTGAACCTCGGAATGCCACTATGGCTGCCGCGTGGATACCTGGCATTCGTTACCATGTTCAATGCACATCTCAATGCACCATCCATCTTTCTGGATGCTAAGCCTGGAACTTAACATAGCCTGGTAAAGAGCCTGGCCAAAGACAAAGAGGCGACAAAGAGCCGCTGGCTTGTTCCTCGGGTACACTTGCTTGGCATCCAATGCGAGTTTCCTGAAACACCCCTGAAAGCTCCTGAAACGCCATGAAACCCCCTGAAGTGCAACCCCTATTTGCCACCCTGATCACGCCCCCAAGCCTATAAAAGGCCACCTTCACCCACCCGCCAGAACCCATTGTTTTGTATACCACAAACCCCCCTTTAATTAGGTCCTTGTCACGTGCACAAGCTAATGCCTATGCTAAATAGAGTTTGGAGTGAAACTTAAAAGTCACGCACGAAAAGGGGTCGGTATTTTGTGGATTGTGGTGGTAGTGGTGGTAGTGGTGGGGAAGGTGGTGATGGTGGTGAAACAGAAATGGGGAGGTGGGGCCGTTAGGGGAGCGGCGAGGTTGGGACGCGCCTGCATACAACTCGGAAGTGGTTTCACGCGCGCGCCCATTCGCCTAAACCCTCGGTGTTTCGCACACTCTCCCCCACATGTCAAGCACATATAAACCCCGGAGTTCGCAATATTTCATCGGCATCCGTGACACTTTCCACTGGCCCACTTTTTCAATACTTCAATTGTTTCCGGCCAACCTTGTGTTTTTTTTCTTTGCTTTTCATTTGATCTGTTGAACCCCTGATCTGTCCAATCCCTGATCTGTCCAATCCCTGATCGTGGCTAAACACTAGTTGGTTTCTGTTACTTGGTACTACTACTACTAGGTTCCTCAGTTATCAGTTCTCCCAAATCCCAGTTTTGGAATGTTAAAGACCGCCGCCAGAATGACCAGATCCTTTTCCTCGTCAGTCACAAAGGGCGACCTTTTCAAGTACCAGGCCCAGCTCCCCAAGTTGCCTGTGCCCACTTTGGAGGAAACCGGGGCCAAGTACTTGCGCTCCGTGGAACCATTTCTCACCAAATCGCAGCTCACGTCCACCAAGGCCATTGTGGAGGAGTTTTCCCGCCCTGGAGGTCAGGGAGAGGTGTTGCAAGAACGCTTGGAGGCCTTTGCCCTGGGCAAGGATAACTGGTTGGCGGAGTTCTGGGACGACTACGCTTATATGTCGTACCGGGACCCGGTGGTGCCCTACGTGTCGTACTTCTTCAACCACAAGGACGTCAACAACTTGCTTGGAAAGAACCAGTTGTTCAAGGCTTCGTTGATCGCATACTACACCACGCAGTTCTTGATCGAGGTGGAGAACGAGACCTTAGAGCCCGAGATCATCAAGGGCAACCCTTACTGCATGAACGCTTTCCACTATATGTTCAACAACTCGCGTGTGCCCGCTGCTGGAAGCGACATCACAAAGTCGTACTCAAGCGCTGAAAACAGGTACTTTATTGTTGTTCTTAACAATAACTTCTACAAGGTGTTCCACCACGGTACTGATGGAAAACCATTATCCCGTGCCGACATCTACCAGCAGTTGCTTTATTTGACCACGGTGGTCAGCCCTAGAGTTCCTCGTGGTGAGGGTGTGGGGGCTCTTACTTCGTTGAATAGAGACGAGTATTTGAAGACGTTTGAGGAAATGAACCAGTCTCCTGTGAACGAGGCCTCGTTCGAGTCCATTTTCGCCGCCTCGTTTGTCATTTGTCTTGATGACAATGCTCCCGTGACCATTGAGGAGAAGGCCCGCAATGCATGGCATGGAGACGGCCAGAACCGTTTCTTTGACAAGCCATTGGAGTTTTTGGTGTCGAAAAACGGAAACTCGGGATTTTTGGGTGAGCACTCCAGGATGGACGCCACTCCAACCGTCCAATTAAACAACACCATCTTAGGCCAGATCCAGAAGGTGTCTCCAACGGAGTTTTTGGCGGAAGTGGAAGCTTCTGCAGCCTCCAGCGCCCAAGAAAAGGTGCCAGAGTTGCCATCGGTGTTGCCATTTGACCTTACGGTGGCCAACAAGAAGGACATTGCCGATGCCAAGGCCAAGTTTGTGGCCACGATCAATGCGCTCGACTACGAGGCGTTCCAATTCCACGGGTACGGAAAGAACTTGATCAAGCAATTCAAAGTGTCTCCCGATGCTTATGTGCAGATGATGATCCAATTGGCATACTACAAGTTAACCGGCAGGGTGCGCCCCACGTACGAGTCAGCAGCCACCAGAAAGTACTTGAAGGGAAGAACCGAGACCGGCAGAAGTGTTTCGGTGGAGTCGAAGAAGTTTGTTGAGACGTGGAGCGACAACTCCGCATCCAACGAGGACAAGATCGCCGCGTTCAACGCCGCTTGCAAGCAGCACATCAAGTACTTGGGCGATGCGGCCGACGGAAAGGGCGTGGACCGCCACTTGTTTGGATTGCTGCAGATGGTCAAGGAGGGCGAGGAGGTGCCCACGATCTTCAAAGATCCCATCTACAAGTACTCGTCGTCGTGGTTCCTCTCCACGTCGCAAATCCCCTCGGAAAACTTCCAGAGCTGGGGTTTCCTGCAGGTGATGGACCAGGGCTTCGGGTTGTCATACTTGGTCAACAGCGAGTGGTTGCACATTCACATCTCCAGCAGAAAGGACTTTGGCTTGAACTCCAGCCACTTGAAGTACTACTTGGTGGAGACGGCCAACGAGATGAAGCAAGTGTTGTCGACGCAATTGGCGGCCAAGCCCAAGCTCTAGTCGCCTATGAGAGTATTTATTCATTGTGTCTGGCTGCAAAGTGTCTGACTGCAAAGTGTCTGACTGCAAAGTGTCTGGATGCAAAGTGTCTGGATGCAAAACTAGTCTGGCTGAAAAATTTAGCGAGCAATTGGAATATTATAATAAACGGAATATCCTGATGGTGTCAGTATCCACTGGCCCAAAGTCACCACTGGCCCAAAGTCACCACTGGCCCAGAGTCGATCACCTAGTCTCAATGCCTTCTACTTATTGACTTATTGACTAATGGTTGAAGTATAGGGACATTATAAGCATTTTCCCCATTACTGGCATTACTCCATCTGAATCTACTACTAAACTGTCCATGAAACCTACTACTACAGGCGGCGAAAAGCTATTGAATCATAAGAAATCAGAGAGGAGGGTTTTACTTCACATTCCTATTGTTGTAGAATAACAGTACCATAGAGTGTCAGAATAGTGAATCAGAGAGTGTCAGAATAGTGTACCATAGAGAATCCAGTAGTGAATCATAGAGTGTCAGAATAGTGAGCCATAGAGAATCCAGCCAGTCTAAGTAACTAGAAATAGTAACTAGTGCCCATAGTCTATAGCTTACTAGAACATCCATGAGCAGTCTATGGCTATGGTAAAGTGTAGTAGTATACATCAGAAGTATATAGTAATGTAACACTAGAGAGTAGAGAACGAGTATAAGTAGAAGTACCAGTATTGATTTTCTGAATGCTGATACAGATGTAGTGGTTGAAGAAGTGTTGCCCCCAAACTCCATGAAGACTACCAATTCTGTCCTCAATTTTTGCTTTCTAACTCTCTCTTCAAGGGCCCAAGCATATTTATCATGGGCCTTTTTCATAAAGCTGGAAAACCTATATATACCTCTCACTTCTGCGCTTTACAACGCGGTCAACGATGTGAGTTTCTTTGCGTATGACCGGCCGGGAGTACTAATGTAAGTACGTTAGTCACGTTAGTCATGGTAGGGAAGTAGTTGTAATGATAGACCTACCGGCACTAATAAGATGGACTGTATAAGTGTAAGTGCTATACTCTACTATGATCTACTCTACTGTATAATCTACTCTATGATCTACTCTACTGTATAATCTACTCTATGATCTACTCTACTACATAATCTACTACATAATCTACTACATAATCTACTCTACTACTCTACTACTCTACTACATAATCTATTCTACTACTCTACTACTCTACTACTCTACTACTCTACTACTCTACTACTCTACTACTCTACTACTCTACTACCCTATACTATATACTGTTGGCTGCACCTTCGGTAGTACTCTACCTATTGAGGTTTTAAGCCTACGCTGTCTAATCCTAACAATGGCCATTCCAAGCGACACCAAGCACGCAACATGATATTTTATAATACAGTGGTGTGAAACAGCACTCCACACTCTAGAAATATATACAGACAGAATTATAGATTACGACGTATACTCTTAGTAAGAAGGGCAGTAAGAAGTAGGTAGTAGAGTAAGTAGTATAGTAAGTAGTATAGTAAGTAGTATAGTAAGTAGTAGAGTAAGTAGTAGAGTAAGTAGTAGATGAAGTAGTACAGCAATTCAGTAATACCTTAAGTAGGTAGGAAGAATTCAGTAAGTAGTTAAAAGTTAATAGTCACTACTAGATTATTCAGTGTCAGCAGTCAGTAGCAAATAGTTAGTAGTTAGTGGTTAGTAGTTAGTAGTTAGTAGTTAGTAGCTAGTAGTTAGTAGTTAGTAGTTAGTAGTTAGTAGTTAGTAGTTAGTAGTTAGTAGTTAGTAGTTAGTAGTTAGTAGTTAGTAGTTAG